>CAEMYA010000178.1:1303315-1337108 GCA_903131615.1 Diplodus sargus | reverse complement strand
GCTGCACAGGAATGACAAAATAGTTTTTTAAAGATTATAAAAATTGTCCAAATTCTGCATTATTGTTATTTTCATAATCTTTGGACAGGAACATGGAAATCAAGTACCATTTTGTATCTTAAAGGGGCTCTGTGTGACAATTTGTGGCCATTTACATGTTTTACTTCCTTTTTATTGGCTATATGTTAGTTGTTTATAACGTGACGTGAAAAATACAAACTTCCTGTCTATGTTGCCTATGTAAGCTCGTAGACAATTTGAATTGTTTAATGCCACTGGATTGTGGATTTCTTTGTGAAGGACTCAGGTCAGAATTTCCGCAACAGTGCAATGGATGTGACTTTAGAGATGGACTCTGCTAACATAAACAAACGGCCAGCTTCCAGCACGACACAAAGGTTCCACACAGCTCCTTTTAGAAATACAATATGATACAGAATATGCGTTTGTTTTTTCCATTTCTGCCCACCATTAAGTTTCAGTTTTGGCCCTCCAAGGTGAGATATTTGGGCATCTATGATCTCCAGACTAAAGCCACTACAAAGCGATTTTAAGAAAGCCCTGATCCTCTTTAAGGGTTGATATAATGTTTGGCTGCAGCATGTTTGAAAGGTCGACACCTTCCAAGTCAGCACAGGTGCTGTTGAGCTCCTTTGAAAGGAGGTATTACAATTTTCCCACTGAATCTAGAGGTCAGTGCCCCGTGGCCTAACCTCCCTATTGAAGTGGAGAGCACCAGGTGATAAATATCTACTGAAAAACACTGTCCAGGATGTTTCTGTTGAAACATAGCTCACTGTCTCACATGAAAGAGAGCTGAAAAGTAGGTCAATGTATTATGACAGGATCTGATTACAGCTCTCTTGACATGTCACTTATTACTTTTCATCTGCTCTCTTCCTTCAATATTTTGGCACAATGTTAGGGCTTCGACAGGAAACACACGTGTTGGTAAACCATTATGAGTATGTGTGAATTCATGCATGTGCGTGTTCCTGGCCATAAAGTGCAGGAACACATTGTACTACCAAGAGAGTAGTAGGTGTTCTTAGTTAGCGGGTTTGTATTCATATGCCATTAACATCTAAGGAAGCTTGGCTTTTAGTGTGGAAGTGGCCTTGAATTATGAATCACAATCAGATTGTCCTGACTGCATCACCTTTTAAACTGTATTTTTTTAGGATTATAAATTTCATATTTTATACTGCCAATCAAATATAACCTAGTTTGGCACCTTTTGAAAGATATTCTAGACCCAGGGGTTGGCTATCTGGGCAAAAGCTATCACAAGTCCATATTGTCAATGTGTGAGCTTGAGAAGAAATTGTGTAATAAAGAAGAGGAATACCAAACTAAGGTTTAAGAAATGTATCAACATTTTAGACAAAAGGTATTTGACAAGACACTGATTGAACAAGCATTAGAAAATAAGAGAAGAAATGATTGAATCCTACTCCTAAGCGTTTTGAAAACAAAACTTCTGTATCTGAATATTGTACGGCCTCTGTGCAAGTCTTAAAGATTATAAACAAACATTGGAAGATCCTTGAATGTGACCCAGATCTGAATCATTGGTCATCATTCAGACCTCATTTATTGTCTCTCTACAAGTCATTTATATCTTGAAATGTCAATGTTGACTTGTTATTTGGCCGAAACAAATTCACAGTGAAGGCGTTTAAGTGTAACGGTTAATTTTTATTTTCACCTGATTTGTTCCTGCAACTGACCATCACCTGATTGCAATTACTGGCTGTGCATGGGGAGCTTTGTTTGCCTGTATCACAATCTACTTATTTGCAATCCTAATCCGCGATCTAAATTGCAAACGTTTTCTCAATTTTCAAATGCCCTGTGTGGACTGTGCCCAAACTTAAAGTAGCCCATGAATTGGCCAATTAAAGATCACATAGTATGCTGCTAGCTGTAGCTATTGTTGTATTATTTACAAAACATTATGCAAGGAAGAGCCCAGTGTATAAATGTGTCCTCTCAATGTAACCATCTAGGTGGCTACATCACTCTATTGACATGTAGAGCAGAGGACATTAAATACCACCATCTTGCAATGATTTGCCTTTAAGATTCATTCTTAGCCAGACTTCTCTGGAGGCAAAATGATCTTGAACTACTTTGGAGAATTAAATAGAAAAATTGATATGCATTTACTATAATACATGAAGATTACTTTCTTGCGCTGTGTGAGCCTTGATAGCGTGTGTGCATTAGGAAATAACACTCAGGATATGCTCTCAAGGACTGCATGTCAGCTCTGTGCAGCATCACACATCCTGAAACCCAATAGCCTAGTTGACAGTTCCCACTCTTGTCGTCCCTATGATCACATCACATATTTAAGCATGTTTACAGCTAAAGGCGAAAACCTGCTCCTGAGAACACCGACTTTATCCACTGACAATACCCAGCTGTCACTCACGGTCTTTGTGCACTCTGTCTATTGGAGACGTCATGAAAACGATCACTGCTTTGTCAGGCTGTTGTCCTCGGGAGCTACCTTAAATCAACACATTTTTATGATGGGGCGTCTTTAGGCAGCGAAGGTGTATGAATGGAACTTTTAAGGGGCCAAAGCTTGAAGCAGACATCTTTTACTGATCCCTCCCTTTAGGCCAGAGGTATGAAATTCCAACAACACAGTAATAGATACTAAAGCACTGAGGCTGCATGCAAAGTGTGGACTTTTCCATTTCAGTTTGCTGTACACCAATTCCACAAAAAGTTGGGATGCTCTGTGAAACACAACTGCGTATATCCTTTTGACATATATTCATTTCAATGCTGTACAAAGACAAGATATTAAATGTTCAAATTGAAAAACTTGTTTGTTTTTTATAACTGTACAGTCATTCTAAATTTGCTGCCTGCAGCATGCAACTTGACAAGAACCACAGCATCCAAACTTTTTGGGAATCAAGGTTGCAGAAAAGATTCTCTTTCTGAAAAGGCCAAAGTCTTTAGACATGTCGCCTGTTCTTTGATGGTTCATCTAATACTGTTAAATTCAACGCTTCACAACCGCAGAAGAGATTAATACAGGGATGAATTGATTTGTAAGAGATTGGTTTATTACAAACATTTTGTCTCAGCAAAGATTCAGAGGAAGAGAGCAGAGTCTGGAATGCTCTGTTTTCACTTTTTTTTCTAGCTTCAGGGAGGGCAAAGGGCATCAGGAATCAGGGCAGATAGCAAGAAAGAATAAAGGTAACTATGTAATCTGTCATCATACCTGCCTGCAAAATATTCCCTGAAGTCCATTAATTAACGACTGAAGTCAAATTAAAATGTTGAGTGTCACACAGGTTTGAGATTAAGGTGTTTGAGCTGAGGTGTTTTTATGTGTTTATTCCAGAGAAGATGACATTAGGTTATCTGGGGTTTGCTTTTTTTATTCAGTGTAATCCAAAAGCAAAGGTTCAGTTAATTGTGTTTTTGACATTCAGTGGGTAAAATAAATAGACATTTTAAGATTACTACTACAGTATTTGATATAAAATGATCAGGTTTTTTATGAATACAGAGCCTTGGACTATGATAAGGAAAATTGGGAGAAAAGGACTGATATATGACACGGCACTCAGCACCGAGCATACAGTAACTGCTCACTAAATTATGTGAACACCACTCAGCACATAAATTATTTTTCTCCTCCTACATGCTGACATGTTCTCTTTTTTCCCAGGTGACACTTATGCATGTTCTCACCATACTGCCCTTGAACTAAAGTGTTTCACATGACCTGGATATTGTGTAACATTCTTTCAAACGTCACGTTTACAGGAAACCCACATTTTGTGTCGACTCTCATTTATAATGTAGTGCCACTTCTGTTGCGTTGCATTGTGTGATGTAATCAAGGATTGCGTCAAGGTGAAGTTTATTTCTGCCCTCATTTTACACCACTGTTAGCCAGCTACCTGAGCGGCCTAATCAGTTCATTATGCCTATCATAGCGCTACCAGTCTAATGCTGTTGCATAACAACAAAAGATTTGTCAGTCAATCCATTTTCCAGTCATGTGGAGGGAAGAGAGGCATTAGGCCCATTAGGTTGGTGAATTTCATTTTGGCTCAGAATGTTACAGCAAATGTCTCGATATTATGTTTTTGTAAACATGTCTCAGACTAAATGCGCTGTTGAGAGAACTTGATTTCTAAGCCGTAGGTACAGAACATACAGTACTGAAAGGTTCATTGGCTTACGGATTTGCACTATGCCATGTCATGCAGCTTTGCTTTGGCTCAAGTTTAAGGAATGTCGAATGAGTGTCGACATGCATACAGCTTCTGCATGTAATGTAATATTGCACTAATATTCAAATGAGATGAGTTTCTTGCGTTTGTACTGTTTTACCTTCAGCATTAATACAGTCACATATTTATTCAGACTTTCCTAATAGGAAGAAAACAAGAGTTTGGGCTGTTTTAAGGTACCTTTGCACAATAAGCACAATTGTCAACCACGTCGCTCTGTGGTCTATAGTGGGCTGTAAGTTTAGTGGGCCTCTTCTGAGGTGGAGATTTTGAGGTCTTCCTTGTGTGTCAATTTTAACAATTTTAGTGTTGACGGCAAGACGCTATTTTATCTGTCCACGTGAAGCTTTTAAAAGTTAAAGCTAGAAAGAAGAAAAGTAAACAAAAGCAACATGAAGATTAACAAACACAATACATTTGCAAATTAAATGCAGCTAGAAATACAATACAGGTATATAGAGTGTGACAGTAAAAGTAACGTTTACGTTCACTCTCAGAATGCACCAGGCGCACAGTCACAGTTGGGACTGCTGCCCAAGTAAATCAGATGCAAATTACATTCAGACTGCGAGTGCAAGTTGATAAAAAATTCACAGTGTAATAAGTAAATCTGCACCCTTGGGTAGACTGAAGATTGAGGTTTAAATTGTTTTAATGGTCCAGTATCTTCTCCACTAATATCCACTAATGATACCCTGCTGTATTCCTAATTACTTTCACCATGTGAACAAGAAAACGGGTCCAACAAGCTTACAGATTTTGCTGTTGTAGGTATTTTATGTGCTTCCAAGTGGCCCAGTGGTCTAACCATGTAATTGCAGCGTCTCCGCTTCAAGTCAAGTCAGCTATTTGTTGCTACATGCTCAACAAAAAGGCGTACCAGTTAAGCAATTTGTAAGAAAGTAAAAACACTTTCATTAAAGGGGTTTATGTAACTTCATAGAGGCCTGTGTGTGCACCTTCACCAAGGCACAGGCTGCCTGCATTTATGCTAAGTCTTTGTGATCCACAACTTATTGCCAGTCTGAATAGCAAAATTGCACTGCACTACCCAATCTGCATTACCACATCCCCAGCTACACCATTCCAATTATCTTGGCAAGCAGAGGTGGGTCCCTTTCAAACCAGAAAAGGACACACACGGCCAGACAGAAACCTGCCTTGTACCAGTGTGTAACCAACTCGACTGGAGTGGTTTGGACAAAAATGTCCCACCAGACAAAAAAACATCTGACATCGCCAACCATAGAGACATGAGGTGAAGGTTTTTCAACATATCAAAACTGTACTGCAGCTGGGAGAGACATGAAGGTCATAAAACACTCTTTTGCCTAAACACACTACAATAATTAGAATACAAGGTCTCTGTGTGGATTTGAGGAGACACATTTGAAAACCTGAGTGCCACAGTTTGAATGTGAGCGTGTGTTTTTGTGTTTGTGTCTTTGTGTCCCTACTTGTGCATGAATGTGTGATTGTTAAGTGGCAGGCTTTTGTATGAGGCTTAAGGGTGGGCCAGTGGGAGGTCCAAAGACATGTTCCGGTCTACTCAAGTCCTGCCTACTGTTAAACCACACAGATGTCCTGGGCCTATTGTGGCCCTACAGGACTCTACAGGGACCCAGCACGTCCATTTCACGCCTCAAGGACGCCCAAAGAGGAAGTCAAAAAGGGCGCACCACTATGACATCAGCAGAAGTCTCTTTGAATAAAAACGCAACAGGGAACCATGTAACAAATTAGCTACAACAGGACACTTTCACTCCAAGAATAAACAAAGCTATCAAAGTTCAGTAAGAGATTTATATTAAAAACAAGAAAATTAACTGCAGATGAACACAAATATGAAATGTAAACATGTCTTCAACAACTACTTTGATCAGACAACTTAATAAAAGACTTTGCCCACTTTTAACATCCATGGATGCCTTGCTCTGCTGCTGAGCTTTAACTCATTATCCTCAGCTGTTTGTTGGGTTGTGGAATATACAGATGTGGTCTTTGCAATAATTAAAGTGTTTGTGGTTTTGCTCCGAACATGTGTTTCGAGTCTGCTTAAACTTAAATTCTCAGAGTACAGTTCCGTCCCTTACAAAAGAGTCATTTTCCATCGACATCTTGATGTCAACGTGAGAATGCGAGACCACAAAACTCCACTAATTATTGAATCTTTACTTGACATCTTCCATTTTCCACAACAGATCTGCTTGTGATGTTTCATCACGTGGACATCCCAGTGATTTAATTCAAGTGCCTTAAGACACTAATTCTGTAGAACAGCTTGTGATGTTCCTTGTAGGCACCAGTTCCCTTGTTGGCACATCACGTTTCAGTTTGCCTTCACATTTAGGTCGAGCTGCTCAATTTGTGTGTCTATAAATAACCTCCTACTTATTATTTTATCAAGGCAGATGAACTGCTCCACTGTGTACTTCTCTGCCTGTATTTCATCCTAGTCATGTGGCTCTGAAAAAGTAGGCCAAGAACAGTGTTTGCTGTCATCTCTGTTTGTGCCAGAGAGATTTTATGAAAGTCCATGTGTGTCTCATGAGTGAAGCGTGCCACACTTGAACTCCTGAAAGAGTCATAAAAGCAACGTTTGTGTGTGTGGGGGGGTGTAAGCGAGTGTGAGTGATTCAGAGCATACCTAAAAGCATGCACAGACTCTTTTATTGCATTAGCACGCGTACGTGTGCACTATAAGATTACTGCCAAGCTCGACTAGACATGACTATGGGATACGTGCCAGGGACATACTGTATTTTCTCTCTCCACCTTATCCGGCGTTTCCTATCTCTGTATGTTTTTCTATTTGTTTTGCACATTTTGATCCAGAACTTGACTTGAATAACATGTCAGTCAAAACAAAGTTTGTCTTGTAGTACCCTCAGGAAGGAAGATGTTGAAATCAAGATTGTTGCAAGAATAAAGACCAAATGAATCTAGATTTATATTAGATAGTAAAGGCGCTGTGTTTGACTATTGTATCTGCAAAGCAGGTGAGTACATTCCTGACTCCAGGAATAGTATTTTGATTAAACAGTATGAATTCAAAGGCAACCTTTTTTCAGAGCCTTTAGTTGTATGACAGTAGCTTTTTCAATCAAATTTCAGGCAAATTAAAAGCAAGCTTCTGAAATGTCATAGAAATGGTAAAAAGGAAGAAAATGTGAATTAGGAATTTTAATTATTTCTGTCAGAAATGTGGCATAATGCACACATGGCTGTAACATAGAAGCAGAGGAACAAGAGTTGTTTGCCAACACTGGAAGTATTTATGAAGAACCAGTCGCCTTGGCCATCTTATATAGACAAATGGGGACAGATCTTCAGCTTCTTCTTTACTCAAAGCACTCAGTCATTTGAGTTTAATGTACGCTACGTCAGTACTTATTTCACAGGTGTTTCCTTCTCTCTTTTTTTAAAGGCTAAAACTACTACTACAGCTACTTTTTTCATCTTGTTTAACTAATATGTAATGAGCCAACTATCCATTATTTAGATAGTTTCTTAGACTGGCTCAACCAGTGTGAGTGATGTGTTGATGGTTTTAGTCTGTTTCAATGTAACTGGATGTGATACTGACATCAGCTATGGTCCATATCAACATAACAAATATGGCTATATAACCTTTGGATGAATGTGAAGTCTCAGGTCTTCAAATTTATTCAGTCCCATCCGTTATCACATTATTATTTTGATATAGAAACCACAGTAAGTATATAGAGTATCTATCATGTATGCTCCCAGTACGCTCATGTTAGTAAAATACATTTTTCTCTTTCAATTTATTAGTTCTGGCCTAGTTATTCTGACTGATTGTCCTGCTGTTATATAGGTGACTGGTAGTCGATTAACTTGGCGTGTCAGTGTGTGAGGGGTGAACACTTTTGAGATATTTATGATTGAATTAGAGTCCTTCAACGCTGTTCCTGTTCAGTGATTTAAAGCCCCCTTGTTTCTGCCTCACAAGGCCGCTTGTTTCGAAGACTCTGGAATGTTTTGCTAAACCCGGTGACTCCGACAAGCGCACGCCAAACTTGTTTACTTTGCTTGTTCTACCGCGCTCCCTCACCTCCAGTCTTTTTCTCACTTTCTCCTTTTAACACATGAGCTCACTCAATGTGTCTTTTGACTCTCTCGTTATAAGACCCCTCTCTGTTTTATTGAGCCAGCAATTTCTAATTGGTTCTGTCTTTTGTAAAAGTCTTAACCCTGAAGAGATGTTTCATCCAGACAGCAACACTGCAGCTTTTAACATTAAAGCCATGTCGACCATCTAATAACAAGAGATTTAAGCATTGCTGATTATTTTGATGTTTATGCGTGGAGAGAACATTGTCAACGCGCGTAAAAGACGGAGAAGAAGAAGGTCACACACAGCATATGTCCAGCTTCAATCTGCAGAGTCATGAGCAGAATCTTAATGAGCCTCTCCTTTGATTTCTGTTTCTCTTCGCCCTAATCATCACTGGAGTGGGATGTCTAGTACTTTCCAGCAAGACCACTAGTAGCCCACTTGATGCACGCACTTGACTTCTCATTGTTCCATTTGCTGCCCATGCTTTACTCCTGCAGCAGAGACCTTGGGCAAACACTCGTCTCCTTCACAGACTCAAAAATCCTGAGCTGAAACAACGAGTCTGCTATTTCAAGTGTCCATTGACATTGTAAGGAGATGAGGAGCCGACACTCACAGAACTCCTGATTTGGCAAAGCTCGGGATTCCGAAAGTGGCGTGCACAAATATTTGCACACATTGTGGAATTCACTCCTGCCTCGGCACTGGAGAATGTCTGATTTCACACCGCAGACTTTCAGGCCGGTCCACTCCTACACCTTTCCTCCCTCCGTCAGCAGAAATAGTGTGAGTGCTGTTGCAAGCAGTGCTGCTTTGTTGGCAGAGACAGAGCTGTCTTTATTACCGTGAGTTACTGTGTGCGGTGCGCCTTCCCAGCTTTTAATCAATGCCTACTGGGTTGATTGGTGGTGCTGTTTAAGGAACTTGTCATGTACTATCAAAATGAAAACCAGGGAGGGAAAACAGAGATGCTGCAGTAGAGTTGAGAGAGATTTCCATAGAGAATCCAAAGAGGACAGGAATTGTATCATCCTGTAAGTTGTGTCAGTGTAGACAGATGGTGGCTTGATATTGTGTAATTATTTGTGGTTTGATGATTGCATAATTAACTGCAATGGAGGTCACCCTTGAAAACAGCTCATGGCAATTACATTATGGGTATGCATTCATATGTGTAACCTTAAATGAAAGTACTGAGAACAAAAACGTGCATACAACAAATAAACACTTGGAATTTCAAGATGATGATACATTTATTGGCATATCCTTCATGCACATCTGGTCATCCTTGCCTGTGAGGTATGAGAGGAGAATGGAAGTCAAGGTCAGAAACTGAAGAGTGATGAGAATGGATGTTAATGGCTAAACTATCAGATTATTAGTTTGGTTTGTAAAGCATTCAGCGTCTTCAATGTGCAGCGTTGTAGTACCTGTCATGCTAGTGATGTGGTCTCTAACAAGACTTGTGATATGAGACAAGAGGAAGATGATGGCGTGACCACTCGACACTGGTCATTAGTTGTAAAACAACCACATTCCAGAGGAATCTTTTCCAGATGGGTACTTGCAAAAAGTTTTAGTGCCCTATTAAAATGGTCTCATCTCTGATGACTTAACTGCTTCTTGGGGTGCCTGATCTCATGGTATGTTGTTTGTTTACTCTCCAGTGGGCCTTCATTTCCTGTGAGTCTGCTGCTTTTGCGACTCCAGCAGCTCTCAGTGGGTTAGCAATCTTTAATTTACTCTTTCAGTCCACAGGGGATTTGAAGATAATCCTGATCCTGTTGATTGGTTGCATTCTTTTACAATTTTGGAGCAACAAGTTGTGACGGAGTGTTTTGATATATTGGGAAAAGACTACGGTTAATAGGGATGACACTGATCTCAAAATGGAATTTGACTTTACCAGAGTGAGTGAATAGACAAACAAGATTTTCATGCATTGTGATTGATTGTCCCTCACTGTGGGTCTGTTTATTAGTCAGGAGCGAACCAACTCAATTGTCAAAATATGAGAATCCCAAGAACCACCAAAGGATGAATAATAATATTGTGATACAAGCACATTAAATTAGATCTTATTAGAAATGATCTGAGGTCAGGACAGTGTTTTCAGAACACAAACAAACTGACACATTTTCTCACGTGTTATTGGATAAGAAACCTACTGAGGGTCATCCAACTCTCCTTTCAGCTGAATTTAAGCAAGACTGTATCATTTTTGGGGGGCATGTGCGCACACAGGTTTTTTCCAAGCACAGTCAAATAGAATCCCAGACAGTAGTCTTTCCTTAAGCAGATCACCCATCTTCACAGCTGATTCAAAATGTTTATGGAGATTTGTATCTTGAGCACAAAATAGGCCACTTTGTTTCTCATGCGGGTCACAAGACAGCACAAGTCACAGAAGCTGATGGAAAATAAAGCTTTAATAGACATTTGAGATAGAGTATTAATCAAAGGATCATGTTTTCCAAGAAAGGAAAGCCAAACGGTAAAAGAATTGGAATAACAATATCTTTGAGCAAAAATTGGTGACATAGATAATTCTTCACAAGTTTCCGTAACCACTCACCCTGAGATGCAAATAAAAGACTTGCCACAACAGTGGAATGCTTCTGTGTATTCCTACAGTCAAGGATATAGTTGCATGCCTGGCTCTGGCCTCATAAATTGTTCCCAGCACTGTATCAGTACTTTGATTTGAAAACAAGACTAAAACTCTACCGCCATGCTAGCAGCTCTGCAAAGCTGTACATAAGCACAGTGGTGCTTTGAGTCAAAGTCCAGACCTACCAACCAACATACAGACCAACCAACAGAGTGACATTACCATCCCTGGAGCCATAGCCTGATTAAAAATGGTATGTAAGGAACAGAAATGGACCGAGGGTGGGTAAGATATTAAGAATGGATGTGCAAAAGAAATTGGGAAGGAAAGAATTTGCAGATGGGTTTTCAGAATAGACCACCTCCATCTGACCTGATTCTTGACTCCTTATTACCTCTGCACTGGAAAGTGACTGGTATTTTTTATTTATGAGGAGGTTGACAGCCACTCTGGGTCCTCAGGCAAAGGCCTTTTTCCTTTTTCCATCTCCTCATACGTTCCGATCTGCATTTGTCATTGTGTTAGGGAGGACTTGAAGATGCCTGACAGTTGAGAGCATATTACATAGGAAAGCAGCATGGCTAAAAAGACTGTTTCTAAAGTGACCCCTTTAACCTACACTTGCCTCCAGGTATGTGTTAGATCTGATAGAGTGTTGTAAATGTTATGGCCTCTGATTGTTCTTTCAAAATCCAGTTGTGGTCCTTGGACAGAACAGTTTCAGGCAATTAGATAAGATCTTTATGGAAATGTCATTCCAAGAAAAGTGTAATCATCAGTGGATTCTCAATAATTTGGTTGGAGGTACTGAGCTTTGAAAAGGACCAAGGAAAATGTTTAAACTGTTCTCGAGAGCTTTTGAAGAAGGAGTTATGGATGCCTTCGGGCCATTGCTGGTTCCTTTAAAGCCTTTTCTAAGAATCTCAAAGGAAAGTTTGTGTGAGGGCAACTTTGTGATCCATCACAAGTTATGTTGTGGACTATCACCAGATGCCATCAAGTTAATCCAGTACTGAATATTTTTCTTTTCTCTATTTCTTTTTTCAAGTTGTGAAACGAGTGGTTGGTCTAGTGCTGACATGGCTAAACTTCAGTTTGTGTTTTGTTCCATGCTCATCCTAACAGAGACCTCCATGGAGCTTGAACATTATCTCTCTTTAGACCAATACACCCACTTAATGTCCGTTTCTCCTTCTGATCGAGAGGTGTTGTAGGTGACCTTTCACCTTGTAGTCACTCAGGGTTCGTAACCCCTTTGCCACCATGAATGGGTGAACACAAGGCCACTGGCTGAGTGTTGTCACCCTCTGTGTCCAGGCCGACCTCCACTCTAAGTCCTTACAGCTGGTTATAATGCAAGCACTGGAGCGCTTAGCATTAGCATGTTGGGTAAGTGACACTTTGACAACTTAATGTCTTTAGTGTGTGTGTGCGGCTGAGGTCAGGGTCAGTGAGCATAATGTCCGTCCAGCGTGTCTTGGACTAAATGCCCTGGCAGGTCACGAAGCTGCCATCTACTCCCTTGAACACAATATTTTTCCTTCATTGGGTGTAACACAAAGTCCATAATGTCCTTAGCCAGGTATTCTGGTAATGAGGCATTCTGGGAATTAATGAAAATGGAATAATGATTTTGCCTGTGATGACTTTAGACCTAATTTTTTTTCTTACAAAGTGTGCGAGCCCCTTTCTCAGTTAGCTTTCATTAGAAATAATACGAGTGGTAATCATGTTGGGTTTTTTTCTCGTCTCTACCTTTCTTTCTGCAGGGTCAATATAGCTGTCACGTGAACCACTTAAATGGCTCTCACCGACATGCAGGCACTGAAACATGAGCTAGAGAAGCCTGGCTGTCTGAAGCTTCATGAGCATGACAGTTTTGAGGATCAAGTTCAAAACCTGCGGGTGAATAAAGCCAGAACACAGTAACCCAGCAGCTCCTCTTGTTTACTTCGTGCTTCGTGCTTGCCTCATTGCCTTTAAGCCATTAGTACTAAAAGGGAGGAAGCAAAGGGGGATTTTGTCCTGTTTTTAATGGTTTTCAGACATTGACGTGGTTTGGTCTCTCTGTGGTCATAACATCTCAACACAAGCATTTGAAGGACTGTTGAACACAGAGGTCATTGTTTGTAAAAAGTTGTTTGTGACTCGCACTAAGATCATTTGACTTTGAATGCAAATGCTAGCATATTTGCTATTTGAGTAAAGAGATGACAGTTTTTTTGTCATTGCAGAACCAGCAGAAATATTTGACAACTAAGGCTATTCTAATGCATAATCTTAAGGAGACTTGAGTCTGTTCAAAACCATTTTAGCTATGCTAGTGAAGCCCAGGCACCTGGATTGAATGTTAGTAGTCATGGCATATCATCTTCACATTGTGGACCTATTCGCCAACTTTCACACTGCGACATGGGGGGATGATTGGTGTCATTATTACATCCACAAGGCCACCAAGCAGCCAGCTGCAGTTAAACTCTGTGCGGAGATTTACACCCTTTTCAGTTGCATCCAAAGCTGGCCATCTTTAGCCGTATCTGTGCCGTGTTTTTTTTAAGAGACCTGGGGACATTCCCAGCCATTTTGAGTGCTACCAAAGAAAAGTTAGGCTTACCTAAACAACATGAAGTAGCAACATAAAAAAACATCAAGTTTCAAATTAGAAATGTACTTGGCCATAACAAACATTTATTGTGGCGATTGGACTGAACAGCAGTGCTCCTAAAATGGAAATGTCAGTTGGTCAGTAGGAAGGCATCAAGGTTAAGCTAAGTCCCACTTAAGCAGACTTAATCATTGCTGCTACCACTGCATTTCAGCGCTTTATTGGTCTAGTAGTCCATTGCTTTTCATCACACCAAACACTAGCAGTGTAATATTCTCATGTGTCTGCTCTTGTCCCTCCATTATCCCTGTTTAAGTTTCCTGTCGTCTCCTACTCCTTCGTTCTTGGAAAGATGGGAGGGGGTAATCAGAGAAGGGTCAGTATTAGAGCCATGGCCAATCTGTTGGGCATATGGAGGGCTCTGTCCCTGCTGCCAACCTCAAGCTGGACAGCATTAGTACCCCTCGTTACTCAGGAGTTGCGATATCATCCCCTAGGGACCGATGAGGAGCAGAGGGATGAGGCGCGGTATAACGGGTCAGACTGCAGCTCCCGTTCATCACCAAAAGTTCCCACCCTCAAACACATAAGTGCTGTCCATTAGCTCCTAAAGTAAATAAACTGCCTGTGTCTATGTGAAGTCCAGAGAGTGAAAGAGTGGGTGGATGAGGGTTCAGGGTATCAGGGCTAATCACATAAAGTGTTAAAGTGTATTTAAGTGACCAGACACAGTAACACTCAGACATTAAGCGTTTAGTTGTGTGGAATCGTGGCAGTTATAGTCTTCCTTGTTAAACAATCACCACTACCATTGAAAACCTGTCTTTTTTTACATAACATTTAGTCACTTTCACAGACTTTACCAATGTATTGTCTGATTTTTCCTGTGTTTACCCAGGAGTTATTGCAACAGGCAACAAATTAAACTCGCTGGTACCTTAAATGACATTTTCTCAGATTTTTAACATTTTTGGAAATGTTTTGGATAAAAAAACATCCCTAAGGTCTAGTCGTTTTTAAACATTATGATGATGAAATGTTACATATTTTATCTTTAAGAAAATGAAACGTGTCACTCTCCCTTCATAACAACTTCCTGTCCACTGCAAACCTACAGGATTGCTGCCTTCTCCTCACACAGCTAAACATATACACTAACTTCCTTCTGTTTATTTGTAGTTGGCTGAACACACCTGATTCCTTAGATTCCTGTGCAGTGGATTTAGGTCAGCTATGCATAAAGACAAACATTTACATTTTACAGCTAAAGTAAGCCCCTTCATAATCATATCAAAAACCTTCCTTGTGGGTCAATGCTTACAGAAGGCTTCCTTTAAAACTACGCCAGGCGTCCAAACAAACTCATGGACATACGTACGTTTGCTCAGACTTACACAGAGAGCTATTTCAAGCCTGAATCTCCTTGATTCCTGCATGCATGAGGCATTTGTCTTGTGAGTCTCATGTACATCTCTCGTTTAGTAGGTCAAGATTGTCACGTGAGATCGACCACTGACTGATCGTCTCCTTCCTGCTGTAATTTGTCAGCCAAGTGCTGAAGGGACGAAAGTTACTTGCACGTGAAGCAAAATGAGAGACTGGAGAAGCACTTCAATCTCAAGTGTTTTACCTGGAGGATGCACGGACCAGTAATCATTGGGAGTACACCAGCACAGGGTATTTTTTCAAGATGCAGTCTTCAGTGATACTAATATCTCTGTATATCTCTGTCTTGGGCTAAACCACTTTTGCAGTAAATGATATCGGCGATTACAATGGACGAAAGAGAGACATCTATCAAATGTATCCTGTTTGGTTCAGGCATCATTTCTGTATCCAAATTTTTTAAATAAAATATACTAGCGGTCAACAGTGAATCAGAAATTAAATTGATACAACAGATGAGGAAAACGTGTTCTACTGAAAAATGTATTTTGGGTGCGTGTCATATTTTTAGTTTTGGCATAGGATTTGTCACAGTGTGTCAGTCTTTTATCCCATCACTCTTTGATCTGAAGCTTCTCTCTCTCATCCTATCTCCTGAAAAATGACACAAGACACAGGCGTTGGATAAAGTTGGGAGCTAGAAGAAATCATTGAAAGTCAATCCTGCTTGGCACACTTGTGTTAAAAAGCTTCTGGATTGGCGATAATCTCAGGGCCGAACCTGGTTTGTGTTTGTCATGACAGCCGAGATGCTTGCACGGCTTGTCACGTGGCTCGCCAGGGTCGAGGTTCAAAGGAGGTCACGGGTCAGAGCAGGGAAGACTCAAGCATGAACTTCCTGCATTACTCACTGGCTGATTCTGCACACAGAGAGAATGGACATATGGGACTTTGGAATTTGGTCTTCGCTCTATGACAGAAGTCAAAAACAGGAAAGAAAATAGAATAGGGAAGAGAGTTCTGCACTTTCTATTGTCAAAGGTGTTATTGGACACCTCGGTATGGGCGTGCACATGCAGGGCACACAAGCATTAATTTAAAGATAATAACATACCACTCACTTAGACAGAAAAAAAACAAGTATGCGTCCACAAAGGCACACACATTCACACTCATTTCTTTCATCAGATGTCAAATATCTCCCATCTCCTCAGAACATCCAACATGCATCCACTCCCAACTTGTTCCTCGTCCATACTGACTTAACGCTCCACAGTATCGCTGCAGGGCACGTCATCTCATTGCATCTTAAATCTTGCACCCAAGGCCCCCCTGATTTATCGCTGTTGAAGGGTAGCTGGCATACGTTTGACATCTCTGCCGACTCCTCCAGCCGTATGCCAACTCCGCCTTTACTCATAGCAATTCATCATGATGTCGGATGAAATCAACAGGCATTACATTCTCAGGTGCAGCTGTCATTACGTATTTGTTCAAGAGTAACTATTTTAAACCTGTCATCGCTTTAATGAGGCGAACTCGCACACTAGAATCTGTTTGGATGCACATGTGGTAGCCATCAAAGTAGGGAAGATGTCGCTGACAAAACAATCCTACCTCAAGGTCTGTTTAGTCGCTGTTCTGAAGCCTTTGATCATATCACATATCTCTACTTTAAGGGTTTCTTGTCTATGTTGGCCTAAAAAAGGAATATCTATCTAACACCGCAGAGAACAGAATTATTCCAAACAGTAATTATTAGGCCACACTCGGTTTGGAATAGGAATTCTGGAAATTTCCAGGCATTACGGCAGAGCTCATACTGTTGGTGTGTGTTCGTCTCACAGCCATATGGTTGGCATCATTAACCACTCCCAAAGTATTCACTTGGTTTCCCAAGCAGACCTCCACCTCATGTAATTCTTAGAAAATGTGGTCACACACACAGTAACTCTTTATGTGTTGAAATGCAATTTCGCCAGTTTTAGAGGCTGGTAGAAATAAATCAGGCCAACTCGTTTCATTCACTCTGAGCCAGTAACATCTGCACTGTACCATAAAATGTTGTTTTTGAGTCCTAGCAGTGAGATTAATGAGAATAATCAACCAGCGTTTGCAGAAAAACCACAGCAGTTTTAAGGCATTTTTAAGTCGGAATAGAGGTTTCCACTTGCCATGTTAGCTGTAACACTGACAGATTCATTTCAGCTTCTTTTGTTTGTTCTGTGTCCTCTTCAATCTTTTCATTGCCTTTTTTCTACAATCTCATCTCACCAACTTTATTTGGCATGCATGATAGTTCCGACCTGTTACCTTTTTTTACGTAACTTCTTTTGTCTTCTTTTTCTTTCCTGAATACCTCTCGCTCCTCCTCTGCCCCCTGCCTTTCTGAGCCTAAAGCAAACCATCACTAATCTTCTTTCCCCAGTGCGTGACTAATAAGAAAAATATGAGCAATAATCTGCAGTCTGCATGTGTGTATGTGTGTTGTTTTGTGTGCATGTTTGTTTCTTTTTTGGCCTTCTTTATCTCAATCAGGACATTAGAATCAGCTGCTGATCAGTGGTTTTCCTTGTGAAAAAAGGAGTTGTGACTATTTTACTGTGCCCGTTTTTTAAGAGAAGAAACAGAACAGAAAATATTTATATATACTATGAATATGATAAACTCCAGTACATGTGCCACCAGAAATGCGTGGTGGTGAGAAACCTTTTTTTCTGTTTGTGAAATACTTGTTATTTAGAGAATCCCATAGTGTGGAGACTAAAAGACCACTGAATCATGCACATATGTGTGTATTTAACTCACGTTTCTGTGTTGTAATGTACATGTGTGCGTACCTACACACTTGTTTGCTTTAGGATTTACACATTAGTGCTGGATAATAATTCTCTCTGCCATTGTCCGAAATCCAAGGTTGAGAGCAGAAGCCACATATGGTAGTGCTTTGCTGGGAAACAGGGATTTAACTTCTTTAAGATGTCAGTCGTGCCCAAAGAGTGAACTGAGTACAAAAAATGTTCTTTTTTCAATAGATGCTATTCACCAGAGCAGGTCAGGGCTGAGATGTAAGTGGATTTTTTAAGATGTGATGGAAACTTTGGCCATATCTGATTTGACAGGGACCTGAGGACAGTCATACCCAATAAATCTTCATGCATCAGCTAGTCTGACTCACCGGATGAAGACTGCTGGTATAAGCCAACCAATGGCTGACTATTTCAGTTGGCATTCTGCCCCCTTTACCCCATCTGTGTGTTAGCCTTTATAAAATCCCTTTATACTGAAAATGCCAAGTTAGCCTAACCCTAACCTGGTCACTAAGATAGCAATTGTTAACTTTCCTTTTGTGGGGATTTAGCTGTTTAAATGACATGGCTCACCTCTCCGACGCTATTTTGCAAGGGCACTGTCACTGCATCTTTGGCTTTGAGCTGCTCAAGATGATTGTGATTGGTTACAAGAAATACAAACAAGCCAGAGAATTTTTTGAATGATAATGGGAACAGCCAGACCACACTATTGTGGCGTTAGGTCTGGCTATCATCATCAGCATCAGCAGACTCACACTTGGTGGCACAACTAAACAACCTGGACAACCAGGTAGACAGCTGGAAGTAGACCCTGGGATATTTGGTTACATATGAAAATGGATTTAGACCCTCATAGTATGCTAACAGCATCATGAATTAATAAGCAGCTTCATGTGGCCATACTTGTACTTGCTCAATTATGAAGGACCACACAGTCAGAGCTGATGGTGAGTCCACATGGATCCACTCTATTAGACATATTGACTCACAGGCCAGAGAGCTGTAATTTGCGGGTTTACGGCAGGTACGCAGAATCTATATGTGCTTTCAGTGTCTCCTTTATGGGCTCTACATGGACTTAAGAAAGAGTACTAGTTGCCAAGGTAACAGCTTATGGGAATACAAATAAACATTAAACAATAAACGTCCAGGAGAAACCAGGAACAGTGTTGCAGACTTCACACACGTAAGACTTTAATTTGCGGTCGAGCTCCTGGCACTCTGATCACATAGTAAAAGTCTAACGAGCCTACGTGCATTCATGCAGTGTGTATGTTCATGTATGGTTGTGTGTTCGTGAGATCACTTGACATGTCTTGAAGTGCACAAATAGCGCCTATAGCATCTGTACTCATATTCAGTACTTGTCTCCTTCTGATACTTATGCTTCTTTAGTTCTTTGATGTTTTATGAAAGAAACGTTTGTGGTCGGAGGTTTCTTTTCAATCGATCTTGTTTTGAGAGGAGACCATTTTCCTGGCCCACCTTGCTGAGCTTCACAAAATGTGAAAACTTTATGCAGGTTTTTTGTTTAAAAACATAAAAATGCTGTGCAAAAATAATGGTTGCTTGTGTTTTCATGCGGACGTGCAGAATATTCAAACCCGCACTCAAGAATCATTAACTTCACATGTCATTATCCCTGCACAGAGCAATTCTTCAGTCACCCCTTAATGGTGTATTTCTCCTGCTTTAGTGCCATAATCTTAATTATTGCAGTTAAAGTACAATTTAACTGCTGAATGGATGACCCAACATAAAGCTGTTGTTTTTCTGAACCCAAGCACCTGGTTGAAAAATACATTGTAGTGCAAGACCTATCCATTGTTTGTGTAAGTGTGTGTGTCAGCCTCCTGCCTCTATTGTGATCGCGGTCAGTCCATCAAAGCCCGGAGAGGGTGTCGGCGAGGCATTTGGGCCGCTTGTCTGCTTCACACTTCCTTTGTTTGTGTGTGTGTTTGTGTGTGTGATGGTCCAAGCCTCTGTCTCCCTACACTTCCTCCTGGCCATTGTGTGTTTGGCAGCATATGCTCTGCGCCCCCCCAACCCCGAACCCAATCAGTGTCTTATTGGGTTGATCCCCCTCGACCATGGATGAGCTATTTTTGGAGATTCCTGTTATGGAAAGATTATTCCCTTCCCACCTCACTCATTCTCTCTCTCTCTCTCTCTTACTCTCTCTCTCTCTGCCTCTCTCTCTCACTCACTCACTCACTCACGCACACACACACACACACACAGCAGTTAAACTCATTATCTCAAACTGCATCAGTGAAAGGCTGGACACCAACTTGTCATTGGAAGCAATTAGATTCAGGTTTCAAGGACAGTGGCGGTACCTTGCTTCTGAATAAAACACAATCTCACACACTTGCGGTATAATAAGAGAGTAGCACTGTAATAAATTCATAAAAGTCACATTTCCCTGTTATTGATTACTTCATGAGCTTGTGACAAGCATCTTTATGACTTTGTTATCAGAAATTCTCAACCACAAAACAATATCGGTTCAGACACTTAGAGGCATACACATAACATGTTCACCTCAATTTAAGAATGGCCCTCTATGACCTCTGCGGGCGCATCATTTGGTAATCTCTCTTTGTGAGTCTCTGTTGACACGGCCTTGGGTGTTTGTCTGTGCTTTGGACTGACACATCCGTCCGCTGACCCTCACCTGGCCCCAGTGTTTGGGGTTTAGGGATAGCAGAAGAGAGGAGCGCAAACCCCAAGGCGAGCCCAGAGGAGCGCTCTCTTCATGGCGGAGGGAATTCTTTCATCTTTCTTTCACTTTCCCATGTGTGTTTTCTCAGTTGTTTTGTCTCTTTATTTCTGTCACAGTAAAGTCTTTTTTATACTCATTGGTCTTTACATTTTGCTCATGCTCATTTTCTTTATTTTCTCCTATTGCAAACTCCCTCTGTGTCTCAGAGGTCAGAGGTGACGCTGTAAAGTTTACAGCCTACAACAGTAGCTTCACCCAATAACCCAGTAGCAACAGGTTGGAGGAGGGGCATACAAGGCCACATTGATGCAAATCAAATATCTGTGGTTTATTTTTATTTTTTTAAGTTCAAAATGAAAATAATAATTTAGAGAAACAATAAAGAACTGCAAGCCCAATTTTAATATAGTCTGTTAGCGCCTCAATGTAAACAGTCATTTTCGTGTTTCGGGTTATGCCACAGTAAATCCGATGTCTTAGACATGTTGAAGAAACGGTCTTAGCATTCTTCTTGTGTTTGTCTGCGTTAACATGTTGCAGGATGTCTGCATGTGCATTCATCGCCGCTTTACAATACCTGCACACAGCTTTGCTTTGATCGTCAACCACCAGACATCTCCAGTCTTGCTTCTTTGTCTGTTTCCTAATCTTTGTAATATTTTTTCTGTACTTGGAAGACTTTGTTGGTGGCATTGTTTGTGGAAATCAAGGTTTTATAACAAGCCAACAAGGCTGCCAAATGGGCAGTCCGAGACTGTGGGGACATTTCCAAGTCGGACATCCTCCAGTCATTTCGTGGTGATCAAAACAGGTATTTTAAGCCAAACCAGGACGTTTTTCTAACCCTAACCAATGGGGTTTTGTGCCTGAATCCAAGCAGAGCATAAACACATCATTATGACAAGAATCAACCCTAAGCAAATGTAAAGTTGCGACATAAAGATGTGTAATTTTGGACTTGTCTGTGGTGTTGCAGGAAAATACGGCGCTAACAGTAATTCTGGTGATCGGGTTGTTGTTAGGCTGGTTACGTAATGTCATGATTGATATTGTTTTTTACCTAATCAGAGGGAATCTCCAACAACTGCAGCATGCGATTTCTTTCAAATGACTTCACACAAAAAATGCTTAAATTTGTGCATTACAATGAAACTTTGCAACTATGTTTAGAGCAACTAGAGACATGAGTAAGATTTACTATGACTCACAAGATAATCCCTGTAACTTCCCTTGAAATTTGCCTTAAAGGTAAAGGTGTTTATTTGCATTCCCTTTCGAAGGAAAAGTTACATATAATGCAGGTTTAATCCCGCGTGTCTGCCTGCTGTAACACTGATGCATCTCCTCATTTCCTCTCTTTTGTCCAAAGCCCTCATTATACCGCTGTCTATTTGATCTGTATCTGAATCATAAGCCAAACAAGCGCCTGACTCTGACGAGCTTTGATGAATGAAAATTGTAGACGCTCTAAAGAGACACACTCATTTGCCCCGGAGCAACTGGCAGCAGCAGCAGTCTGCCTGTCTGATCTTTCACACTTTACCACACACATTCATCAACAATCGCTGGCATTATTGGGTATTTATCACTGCAAAACAACTTGAGAGCGCGTTACCCCTTTGACTTTGCGCGGGGTTGTTGACCCATCTCAGGCGAGGGTAGCTTTGGGTCGGGGTTTTGGGTGCAGCCACTGGGTGGTCGTGTTTTGGTGGCTCAGGGATTTGGCCTTGTTTGGTAATCTCTCTCTCTCTCTCTCTCTCTCTCTCTCTCTATCTCTCTCTCTCACACACTCACACTCACACACACACACACACACACACACTCACACTCACACACACACACACACACACACACACACACACACACACACTGTCCATAATTATCTTTAACCCCCCTGAATAAAAATCACAAGAGGTTATTCCTCTGTTATGAGCTCATAGGGGTCACATTTTCCGTTTGAAATATTATTTGACATTTGTACTCCACCGCTGATCAGCTGACATAATGCTAATGCTTTCGCTGGTTGTGCTAATGGGGGGCAAAATGTAATCATTTTTAAATACTGGCCAAAATGTGTCCTAAGCACACAGGCGATGTTGAATGCTTCATGAGACTCATTGATTTAAATCAAAAAACTCATTTTCAAGACTAGTTTTTATAAAGTTGCTTGACAAATTGTTGACGAAGAAACTTTATGAAGTTACGTGGGCTTGGATTCGATCAACACCAAAGAGGTTTAACTCTCTCTTAGATAAACTGTTTTAAAACTCCAATAACTGAAATCCACAAAGACTTATTTGGGATTTGGGAGGTGTAGTGCTGTAAAAAAAAAAGGTTCTGTCAACACCAATTACATACCATATATAAAGCTTGTAAAAATCCAACGTATTTAACCAGGTTTTTACAGCTGGAGTCTCTGAGTCGCCCTCCTTCTGACTCATGTCATCAAAAGAATGTTTATAAGCTACTCTCATAAGATTAGTAAAGTCCCATGAAATAACAAGGTGATACAATTTGTGTTTTTTTGTCTTGAATAGTGAATCATGAATCATTTATGTGTTCTGTAGGTATATTTGAGAACAAGGTGATTACATTTGTGTTTTCACGGCTGAGGTGTTAATACAAGTATTATTTTAGTATACCAAACACATCCAGTGATTCCCACTGTCTGTTATGCTGTATAGACTCATGATTTTGTTCACTTTATTAGCTCACAGAATCCCTTTTGGGTGAATCACTTGTGACTCCTCAGTCAGCTGGGACCGATACAGCAGCCAACAACAGACGGCACTGTTAGCCAGGATTTTCTGCATCATTCTTTCCTCCCCTCGCGGTCCAAGCCGTGGATTACACGTATTTCCCTGCCACGCGGTGACTCGTCTGGCTCTCCAATTTTGCACCATCTCAGCGCCAGCGTGTCACCATGGCAATAACACAGAGCTAGCTGATGCCAGACGATGACCTCGTTGTGGAGTTCTTGGAAATCTGTGGATGAAAAGCCCCCAAGGATTGAGGAGGAGAGGGGAAAACTGGACTGAATGTTGTTGTTTTTTAAATGGACCAATTATAAATGAGTATTATGTGACTTTTCTCCCTGCTTCTACAAATCCATGTAAATCTGAACATCATCAGCAAGGCATCAACATTCATTTATTTTTATTTTTTTACCTTACTGAGGCATGGAAAAAACATATTTAGGCATAGAAATCCAAAATGTAAATCAATCCTATTGTTGCAATGTAATTAGTAATTAAAGTAATTAACTGTGCTTGTAAATGCCTCTAAAGTGCTGTGCTTCTTAAGTTTTTCATCATCATACTTCCTAGAATCCGCCCTGCATCATGAGGACAAACTGTGTTGTTGCTGGTGATGTCCGTGCGTCAGGCGCGCCATGGGCAGGGGCAGGACTGTAGGGCATTACCATACCTGCAACAGTTCTCTTTTCACTGCGCCACTTGCGCTTTTCGGACTAATCTCGCTTCACAAAAGAGCTCCAGTTGTCTCAGTCCCAGTTGTCTCCAGTATGTTCTAATGATATGCTAACTGGGTACCAACCTCCGGGTCAAATGTTGCTCTTCAGGGGAGCTGGTTGAGGCTCAGACGATGAGGTGAATAGAGGGGAATCCCGGGGAGCCCACATAATCACTTTCTTATCATTTGTTTAGCATATTTTAGGTAATATAACTTAAATTAGTGAGGAATACAACATAAGAAGAAGAAGAGGATCAACATAAATGAATAGCTGAAGTGCAGAAGAAAATTGAGAGTCGCTTTGGTGTCATGCTTAGCGCGCTTTATAGCATAACTATAATTACGACATGTGAAACGTCCTAAAATCCCCCCACACACACACTAATATCATCCGCTGATCCTGTTCTGAGTGGATCTCCGGCTCCTTATCAGGTGGGGAGCAGCGTAGCCGGGGTGGTGTGGGTGGAGCCACGGGAGAGTTGCCCATTCCTAAAGCTTGAATCACTCTACTCCGTCCCCATTCACATTCCTGCCGGGGGACCGCTTCATTCAGGGACTCACGGCGCTCGGGAGGATTTGAAGATTGTGGGATTCTGTATATCGCAGCCAAATCAGATTATAACCATGGATTTACGGTCCTGCGTGACGCTCAGAGGACATACACAGCAGCCGGCTGTGTAGTTTGAAGTTTTCTTTCTGCTGGATTTATCATGCGGGCTTCGCCTTTAACAGTGGAGTAGACCTGACCGGACAGTCGGAGCCTGCCGGGGCGCAGCCGGGAGTTTGGTTTTATGCTGAGGCTGGTCGCGACCGAGACATTAGAAGAAGATGATATTAACGCGTAAGTCAATTCCATTTCATCACCGTGAGTGTTTAGAAATTATTATTGTTGATCGCTTTCTATTTAAAGTGAACGTGTTAAACACATTCACCCCAGTTTCCTCTTCATCCAGCAGAAACATAGCTCACTTTTTAAGCGTAAACAGTATTCTCATCTTCGGTTGCTTTCAGTGTGTAAGACTCTGCAGGTTTGCTGAAATTTTCCCTCCAACTGAAACACTCTTTAAGTCGCCTTTAAGGTGCGACGCTGCGGGCTGTCAGATAAGAAATCTCCCCGCTTTGCGCATAACTCTGTGTCTCCGGTGTGCCCACTCACTGGTTACATATACGCATATAGGATTTAAAGCAAATGACGCACGGCTCCATGGACCCTGCGTTTTTGACTTGTATGCAAATCAGTGTTTAAAATCTCCTTTTACGCGCACTGGCGCGCACGGGACGGGTCGCGTTGGATGGAACTTTCATCCGTGTTGTGAAAAACGAGGTCGAGAAAATGGAATGTTCAGCCCAAGTCGTGTTTAGTGTCTTTTAAGATTATCAGAAGGTGTTGTACCAGTCAGCGACATTTCTGCCATCCCAGTGCCTCCAGTTTGTTTAACTGCTCTGCGCCTTTTGCCTGCCTGCCTGCCGACCTTTTGCTAAAGGGGGGTGGGGGGGTTGAGGGGATGTGTTGTGGCTGTATAAAAGCTCGTTTTCAGTGCGGTGCTGACAGGCCCAAGTAGATTTGTGGGCTCTGGCTTTTTTTGTCTCAACTGTTTTAACTGTTTGTTCCAAACACATGGCTCCTTATCAGCTGCCTCGGGTGTGGAACAGATAGGAGCGCAGAGTGCGGTTCAGTTGAGCAATATAACCATCAAGAACGTGCTCTAAGACACTCACAGACATTATGATGAAAGCTGGGTGAATATTACCTGCTGTAACCGCTAATCTTGGGACTGTCTAACACTGACACTGTCCCTGCACACACACATTTGATGAGTGACTCTTTGCAGCAGATGAGCAGTCAGAGTTACACAAACACTCACATTGTTCTGTCTTCTGCTAGATGTCTCCTAATCTTTCAGTCCGCAGCTGGACTAGATGGGCGAGCAGTTGTGGTGGGAGACGAGCAAATAAGGGAAACACACCTCATCTGCGCTCTTTGTGAAGCAGGAAGTGAGCTGGGGCCTTATCTGAAAGATTTACATCCAGCTGGCACCCTGTTTCTCCATGTCCTGTGAGGAGACATATGTTCATGTTTTGTTCTTACCTTCCCTCTGCTGAAGTTACTCCGGCAGTGCCGGTATCTGTTTCTGAATGAGGGCACACAGTCTGTCATCTGGCCCTGAAAAGCTTATCATAGGTCTTGAATACATCTGGTCACCTGATCCACGTCTAGGACCCTCCGTGTGAGCATAAATCTTTCGTCAGGGGGCACTGGGTCCTTTGGGGTTAGCTCTGCGATGATCCGTATGGGCCAGCTGTGTGTTGCATTCGTGCCTGCCCCGGCTGGTGGTAGATAACTGGAATGGACCATGGTAGTAACCTCATTATTCTTTCGTGTGTGTGTGTCAACAGGGCCATAGCTTGAGGCCGGCCAGATGGCGATATTCCTGGCATCGTCTCACTTAGCTAACAGCCAGACCCTCTCAGGGAACACCAGCTGTCTCAAGCGTGGAATCACAAAACCTAATACCCATCAGGAAGAAAATCTGTTATCGCCCATCTTGGCATTCCAGTAGAGTACTGGAGGGATTTTACATTGGTCACGTAAAAAAAAAAAAAAAGCTGTTGTCTCCAGTTGTCCTGATGCTACGGTACTGATTCAAGCTGTTAAGGACATTTAGATCGTTCATTAAATAGTTTAATGGATCATGAATCAGCCAGAAACATGTTTTCTCCAAGTTCACGAACACATCAGGAGTTTGTCCTCGTCACCGCCGAGGTAAAGGACAAACATCGGCAGCATCCAGGCTCCTGCCTTTGCTTGTTGTAGATAACTGCTGAGCCACAGAGTCTGGCCTGCTTTTATCACATCACCTGTCTAGACCCACTTTGCAGCTCCTTCAGAACAACCCACTCAGACATCGAGTTGATAAGAACTCTCTTGCCTGCCTTTTGGGTCGTTTTAAAGGCGGCACTTTGAGACCCGGCGATGATCGGGTAATTCCAGATAAGCCACCTCAATTCACAACAGTTGTTAGTCAAGCATTCTTCTCTATCTGCCAACTTCAAAGACGCAGGCCTGTTGATAACTGTATTGAGACTCTTGACCTCCAGTTTGCCATGTATGTAGCAGAGCCTTTGAGGTGGGGAGCAGCATCCTTTGTTTGCTAGCTGCTGACAAACTCCCACTGGAGCTGAGTATTCAGAGTAGGCCAAGCCAGACCCCGCTGCCTCCTGCGATGGAGGGAAACATTGGTCGGCAATTGTGAGAATTTCCTGCCACAGGAAAAGGAGAGAGGGCCGAGCAGAGTCGAAGTAAGCAGAGAGAGGCGAGGAGATGAGGGTGAGAGCAAGGTAAAGAAAAGCAAGGACTGTGATGGATAATTTTAGAAGTCGATACCTCTCGTCTGTGGGTGAAGCTTAAACCCTGACTGGCCACTCACCAGAACAGCTTTGGGCAAATTCCAGGGGAAAAGCCTCTCGTGATCCATATGAAATCTCTATTAGCATCGGCTTTGCTCTTATTAGTCATGTTATCTGCTGATAATCGCTCTCATCTCTCTTTCCCACTGAGAAGGAGTGTGTCTCACTGTGCTGTTTTCGCTCATTCACATCAGCCGGAGCTGATGTGCGGCGAACGTTCCAGCTGAGAGGATTTGTCTGCACTTCAGTCCAGAAAGTAGTTTGGCGTTTGGTCTAAAATGTGTCTAAATAATCAGAGGAAGTAGCATTCTTTTTCCATTTAACTTCTCCTGATGATGATTAAGCCACATATCCACATCTGTCTGTCCCGTGGACCAACGGACATGCTGCAGACTTCCTGTGTGGCCCCCTCAGCAGGACCCGGAGTTCTGATCTGGTCTGTACTCAGATTCAAATCAACCCACCCAGCTGTTGTCCATAAGCCAACAAGGCCCCGACCAGGGCCAGTAGTAAGACAACCAAACAAGAGAGAGGTTTGGGTTAGCGGAAGGTTATCTTTTGCAGTCAGGGAACTACATGCTGCTGTTGCCAGATGTTGCTCTAGTGCTCTTGTGGCTCTTGTCTGCTGCCTTTGGGGTGTCTGGTGTGTATTTTAGAATATCTACATCTATCTGCACTGACTGTATTTTCTAACAGTTGCTACAACATTAAACAAAACAAAACTAAATGTAAACCAAATGTCTCCTGAATGTGCTGCCGTGTGGTCAACTGTAGCGTAACTTCATTGTGACGATATGTAGTGTTTTCAGTTCTGGCTTTGACTCTTTAGTGCTGGCCTGACTCACGCTTGTAATCTGTTGCACTTCAGCCAACTTGGCTCATGCAGCCCAAGTATCTACATCATTATCAAGGTCGAAAACTTCAGCTTTCTATGTGAGCCTTACTCAGTGATTGAACATGTTGAAGTGCTTGCTGTAAGACATATTTGTCCAGTGTGGCTTTGTAGCTGTCTTTAACCATGAGGACATTTGGTTAGTGCACACAATCACCGGAGCCAATGTTTGTCTTGGCTGCCTCTGCGCCTATTATCTGGCCAGGAACAAACGAAGGCAGGGCCTTTCAGCCGGGTGGTCGGCGGCCACTGCAGCGCCGCTCAGCTCTCTTCCTGTGAGGGAAGCAGGAAGAGGAAGTGAGGTAGTTCCCTGGCGAGGGCTAAGGAATTGGGTTGGACAGTGAGGGAAGAGAAAAAATAAAATACATCCTTGAATCTCAAGTTATGGAAGCAAACTGAAATATAAAGGATTGGGAGGGGTTCTGTAGGATGACATTTTTATGACTAGAGTGGCTGAGGTATTCTTTCAAACCTCCTTTTTTGTGTGTATTTTTTAAATCCAGATACAGAAAGACTATATGTGTGTGTGTGGCTCTATTGTTAGGTTGTTTGTGCCAGATGCCCCATGCCCCTGTCCACTTCCTGCAGCCAAACAAAAGATAGAAAAATATTCTGGCTTCACTCTGTGAATGAATGGAGACACAATGTGGTGCAGTGACAAATATTATTCAGTTTTATCCATCAGGCTGGAGAATACTGTCATTATTTTGTTTCCTAGGCTCACCAAGCCCACATTATGTCATTGTAAAGTAGATTTGACACACATTCTAGCCCAATGGGGTGTGTCACTGGATAGCTTCCCTCCAAAGGCACTTAATGGATCCCATAGCCCTCTTTTTTGGGGTTTGGGGGTGGAAAGCTAACCATGTGTTTGTATGTCTGATTTACATTTCAATAGCTTTACTGTCTTTTGAGTGGTTTGTCTTTAAACATGAGGTTGGCCTTTGCAAACACACACAGACTTGCATGTGCACACACACACACAGATTCACAAGCAAACACAAGAATCTCTAGCCATACGCAGTGCTCGTTTTCAAGAATGCTGGTATAATTACCCTTTGGTTTCTACGTTCCTCTGGGTTCACTACGCTCCAAAAATACTCAGCTCAACACACCCACCAAACACACAGCTTCTGAGGCATTCCATCTCACATCTGCAAGGAAAAGTAGAGCTCATCTGTCAAATACAAAAGTGTTAAAGGATAGTTGTTGATGTGTTATGTGACACTTGGATGCATACTGGTGTCGCAGTGGTTTGCTCAAGGAGTACTGGCCCCTGCAGTGGCAGAGGGGAGACTCTGTCTTGGTCGTGTCACACCTTGTTGTTAGTGGGTTTGTCTGCCGTCTAGGCTTGTTGTTGGTATGTAAATGCTCGTATATGGTTGAGCCCAGACCCCTTTGCAACAGTGGGTTTTCTTCTGACATCACTGCCTGTCCGACAGAACTTTGTGGTTACCTTTCTTTTGTCCATGTCGAGCCAAATCTAGCTTGTTAATGTCTCAATTGTTTGATTTATTACACACTTATTTCTTTATCTCTCCAAAACAGTAAAGAGATCTCCTTTTATGCTCTTGTTCTTGTTCTTGAGCTTAAAAAAAAAATATAACAATTACTTGGTGTAATTTAGTCTCGAAATGAGGTGGAACCTGCCCGACTGGAGTTTTGAAGATAAAATAAACTGCTCTGCATCTTTTTACCGGTGGTTGCTATTAGCTCAGTCACGCTCAGCTAAACACAGCACCCCTTTAAAAGTGCAAAGAACATTACCACAGAAACGTAAAACTTTCCTGTCTGAAATTCTGCCTCTACGCGAAGTTCTCGTATTGGTAACAGGATTGGCAAGTACTTCCCTTTTGTGTTTTGCAGCCATTCTATATGTTGTCACTTTCATCCATGGTTTACTAGTGTCTCTTCCTGCCTTTGTTCCACTGGTTTTGGTTTACAAGTTTCTCTCAAGTTTGTGCTACATTTGTACTTGCTGCCATTCCACCTAAGAGGACATTGTAAAGTCAACTCCTTAAGGCCTGGAGACATGTTTCTGTCTCTCTGCAAACTGCTTGCTGTGGGGGTGAGGAGGCTGGGGCGTTTGCAGCCATTTGCCATGTGTCGACTAAAGGGACTTAGCAGATAATTGGGAGACATCACCGTGGCTCCTCAAGCACAGTGGACCTCAACATTCAGCCGGTACTTAGCATACCAAGCCCAAATGTCACACCTTGTGTTTAATGGGGTTATGGACAAGTTTGTCAGGCAGTGTTGGAGAAGTGTTGTGGTAATGTTCGGTGTACATTCTTTTCTACATGCATCTTAACCTACAGAGGTTTATGTTAGACTTTAGATAGTGGCATCATAAGGGAATAGAAGCTGGAGCACATCACTGCATTCAGAAGACATAGCAAACAGTTTTAAAACATTCCAATGTCACTAAATGGCATAGTCATATCTATGTTAAGACCCTTCACACAGGCATTTTCTGTCTGACATCTCTGTGTGAACAACAAAAGTGTCCTCCTTACCTGGTTAAGGAGCTTAGGTGGCATACACTTTGGGTGTGAGGCGAGTGAACACAAGTTGCACAAATGATGCCTTGAGCTCTAGCTTTAGAAGCATGTGAGAGGAGAGTGGGAGATAGCTAATAAGGTCAAGGAGTTCACATTTGATAAGCTACTGGCCTGCCGAAGTGCTCTGCTCTCAAAGTTTTGTCTTCTTTTGATATTTTCACAGGATTCTCTGTTTTTAAGTTGAGTTAATTTACACTTAAGCTCTTGTGTCGCAACAATGTTTTTCAGGTTGTATTTTGGGTTTTTGTACGTGTACTGTAATTTTATTTCCAGTTGAGTTAAAGCATCCTCCAACACCTAACATGTCTTCCTATTGTGCCACTTTGTCTCCTCTGCAGAGATCGAAGCCAAGGAGGCCTGTACCTGGCTCCGAGCAGCAGGGTTCCCACAGTATGCCCAGCTTTATGAAGGTAAGAACCTCCATGAGAAACCCCTGCCCCCACTCTCCACCTCACTCGCAATAGTGAACATATAAAGGACCAAAACATTCCACCATTCTTATTGGTGTTGGTATGAAAAAGCCATAGTTAAACTGGGAATAATCAGACTGATTTTCACAGTTATGTTTATTTCAGGTTTTTTTTTTAAACATCTACAAGCTGAAATCATTCAAAATAGACAGATTTTTCTGTTTTTCATGAAACTGAAATCACATTATCAGCTAAATAAGACTGTAGTAGTCATTTACATTGTGAGTACACAGCCCGTTAGTATATTGTCTAATTCATTTAGAAGACCACAAAACACAATGCGTCTCTGCAAACAGACACACTACACATGGCATAACATTCTTGAGGAGCAAAAAGGACCGTGCTTTTCCGTAAGCATCATTACGTTGCTGTGCTCATGCAGTAAAAGCCACACAAACCTTTGCTTCTATATACCAAACATTAACTATGATGTAACCTCAGCAGTAACTCTTTGGAAACCGAAGTTCCTTTCTTAACGTGTGTATATAAACACAAAACGTGTTTTCTGCACCCTCTAAAGTTACTCATACAATGACAAATGGTTGAGAAAGAATGCCTTGAGTTTTAAATACACACTCACCAAAATACATCAAACATTCTTTAAACTCCATGTAGCTGCTCCAGCTTTACTATGAAGCTGCCAGTTGCCGTTACGTAACTACAGGACGATGATAGCTTGACTATGCTGCCTCTGTCAACAGGTCATTGCTCGTTGCCACTTAACCGTGGAAGGTTTTCCTATTTAAACGGAAGCTCATTGTGTTTCTGCACAGGTGATGAGGCTGTTTTTACATGGACGGCAACACAAAAGCACAAACTCACGATCAATCACCGTCAGATATTACACCACTCGCTGGTTTGTCACTTTTCTCCAAGCGAGTTGAGAATTTGCGCCGATGCATTACACATTTTTCCCTTCCTTGTATCCATGGGACAATCTCTATTGTCTGTGCTGTCAAGACTATTGCCCCACTAAAGATAAGCAGACTGATAGGCCTGTTCCAGTACAGTAGGCTAAAGGTGCTGGCCTCCCTTGAATGGCGTTTTCTTATCACCATCGTCCCCCCGAGGGTTTAGAAGCAAGATTCCCATTTTGGGTTGGGTCAGTGCATTCCAGATCTTAAAATCCGTCCATCCAATCCCTGTTGCAGACAATAGTGCTTAAATATTCCGTCTGATTTAAGGAACACTTTATTTGTGTCATTACGGTGAATAAATGATTCTGTTAATGAAGCAGACCAGGGGAGAAAGAAAGAGAAGGAGAAAAGGAAGTGGGACCTTCAGCCATGCTGGAGTACCTATTGTCATTCTTCAATCAATCCCCCTGTTTTCTCCCTCTGTGCTCCACATCCCCCCTGCCTGCCGAGTCTGAAAGCTGCAGCTGTGTTTGTTTGGTCGGCTAAGACGCTACTTCCTCTTTTAGCTTTTCATCAAGGCTGTATAGGGGGAGATGGTGGGACGGAAGGTGGTGGGTGGGTGTTTGAGTGGGTGGGTATTTTTTAAGGCTAGGGGTTGTATCTTTTGGTTTCATCTGAGGACACTTTTCTGACTCTCGTCCTGTTTAGATGCCCAGTTTCCCATTGACATCTCCTCAGTCACCAGAGACCATGACTTCCTCGATCGGGATGCCATCGAGGCTCTCTGCAGGTGAGATAACAAGTCATACCCAACCTTCTCTACTTCTTTTCTCCTTCTTTTGATGTTATGCATCATTCTTCTTATTCTTCCTCATTTTCCTTTCTGTACTATCTCTTGTGAAACCCATGAGGGCATGACTTCAAAAGGAGGCATGCCTTGGAAAATTGCCGATGAGATGAAAGAATGACACGATAAGCGGCTTGGAGCCATGCGCTGTACCTTTTCCTCTCATCATTCAGTTTTCTATACCCATACCTTCCTCTCTCAGTATTTTCTTCTTCCTCCGGGGCTGTTTACCTCAGTCATAAGACTCTTTTGTATTGTCCTAGCAAGCACTCTTATCTTTGAATGCAGCATTTCTACTGTCACGCAGTGCTCTTTACATTCAGTCTTTCTTCTCATGTTGTAGGAGCCATAGGAAACTTTGTCTCATTTACCACCCAAAACTTGAGAATTAATTAATGCTTTCAAAGTATCAGACATGATAAGTTACCACAAGTATCACTGAAGAGGACTGGGTTTGCATTCTTGGTTCCCCCGCCATATTAATTTGCATATGAGAAGGAGGTTAATGGCTCTTTAATGGAGTCGACTCCTTCATCGAATTCCAACTCTCAATAATAAACCACAGCAGGTGTCCCTCCATACATCTGGAAGCCATCATCTCAATGTCTCCTCTCTTGGCAGCCTTTCACCCCCCTCCCCACAGCCCTAGTTCCCATCCCTTCATCTCTCCATTGTTACATGATCTGCTCTAAGAGCTCTCCAGAGGCTGGACCCCACCACCACCACCACCCTCGCTCCCCTTCTCCAGGTGGCTGTGGGGATAAGCTTTCTAACCCCCCCCCCCCCCCCCCCCCC
>CAEMYA010000178.1:1270262-1303290 GCA_903131615.1 Diplodus sargus | reverse complement strand
CCCGAAAAGTTGTCGTCGCCACTCCAGTAGATTTCATTCTCTTCGCTCTCTCCTTTTCTGTCTCCCTCTCATTCTCTTCCCGCCCGGGTGGGGATTATCCTTCAGCAGCTCATTAGCCAGCTTGAGAGCACCCAGAGCTCCCCCTCTGTCTTTCTCTTCCCCTCTTCAGTTTTTGCGTTGTGTTTCATCTTTTATTCCATCATACATGCTTTTGGCGAAAATGTTTTAAATCTCATTTTAAATGTGTTTGTATTTGCAGGAGACTGAACACCCTCAACAAGTGTGCTTTAATGAGACTGGAGATTTCACCGCAAAGAAAAAGAGTAAGTGCACATGCTCGCACATTACCTCCACTCCTTTCCGAAAAGCCCCTTTTTGCACGTCTCCTCAACCACAATTGCATTTGCTCACCTCAACCATCAGTTCACTCGTGGCCACAGGGCAAAGCTACTTTTTCTCTCATCTTGTTTAATGAGAAGGCACCTGTTGGGTTTATTTCTATATCAAGTGGGCTGTGAGGACCCTAGGGGGAAGGAGGGTAGCTTTAATGTCTAAATGAAGGGGTTGCATTCACCAGAACCTCCCCCTACTCAAGGCTTGCCCCCCCCTTTCTAAAATACTTCCTCATACTTCTTTTTCACCATAAATTAATTATCATGCTACTTTTGTGCCACTCTTGCAATATAGTTTCTTCTTAAAGTAGCTTTTAGGAGAAAGGCAGCACCACACTCTTTCACTTTCAAGGAAACCAGTCTCTTGGAAAGTGCTTTCCCTCTTCAAAGAAAGGAGGATAATTCTGTGAATATCCCATTTTAGATGCTATGTGTTTCGGTCTAGACTGACTTGCACTTAGTGACAACAATCGCACCTTTTCACACAAGTCAACCTTAATTCCCTAATTGCGTTAAGTGCTACATAGTAGCATCCTTGTTCTGTGTGTGGTGGTATTCATTAGGTTGACCCGTTCTGCGGGACCTTTCATTTCAGGAGCCAACAGAGAAGAGTTGAAGAATCAAAGAGGTTATTTGCCATCTTTGAGGGACGACAGCCCCCCTTTAGACAGCTTAGGAATGCATTGATCTCCTCATGTCTTAACATTCCTTATCTCTTTAACCTACATCTCTCAGTTTCTCCCTCCGTCTGATTTGTTCTATCTGTGTAATAATAAATAGTTTTCATTCTGCAGACTCCTTGTGACGTTCAAAGCGGTCAACGTTGCAGTGAATGCTTTGGTGGCTTGATGGTTTTGAGGATAATATATGTTGATAGATGGTTGACGCTCTCTAAGCCCAGTGAATAGCACACTAGTGTTATCTCACATTCCAACCAACATAACCTGAGTAGAAAGCCACAGTGAAATTCAAAAATGAAACTTACCATGCAATGTTTGTGTTTTGGTGAGTTCAGATACTAGATATGGCTTTAAGAAGCTGAAGAGATGGTTGGTGTTTAAAATGTGGCCTGGGGTTTGATTTCAGGAGCTTTGACTCCACTTTGATTAGAAACTGTGAAGAAATCTCCTTTGGAATCTCCCATTTCAGTGTGTGTGAGGTTGATATCTTTGTCATAGATAAAGATTGACAGTACCAGTATACCATGACCGTCTCACCCTGAGTGTGTGTGTGCATACACACACAAGGGATAAAGACTGTATGGGGGAATGACCCCAGTCTGGCCGGCTGCATTGTGAGCAATGGGGGTCATAGTGGAATTTCCTGAACTCCCTCCAGGCCCTGAGATAGTTTATCCAAACCGGGGGAGGTGTGTGCATTTTTGGAAGGTGCATGTGCACTATTTTTGATTGAGTATTGTTTAGTCCATCCAATCAGGAAGTGACTGAGACGTGTTTACTAGCTGACCATCTTTGCTTGATCAAGTGACAAGACCTCAGTTTAGGATAACTTCACCCAAAACTGTTGTCTTATCACATCACAGGTATGTTATATATCCGAGGAATTCCTCTTTAGAAGCTCTTATGTAAAGGTTTTTGTGATGTGATGGAATCCGACAACCGAATCAGTATATTTCTCAGTTATTACTAAGGAAGTTTAGGCATCCAGTAGCTCACTGCAGGCGATACAAACCAGTGCATATCAAGCAAATTTGTATAATAATAATAATAATAATAATAATAATAATAATAACAACAACGTGTTATTATTAATATTGATAGAGCAACTTTAAAAACAGCTTTGACAGAGTAAAGCAGGACACTCGCGAGACAATATAACAGGATAAATGCCAGTTTAGCAGTCAAATAAATAAACAATGAAGCTCCATTAAGAATGAAAAGGCAGTATAACTAACAACAAGTGGACAAAAAGGCTAATGATAATGACATGATACCCTTAAAAACTAAACTGGAACTGGACGTGAATGTGCTGAAGGGAGAAGAAGTGTGAAAGTTCAGCCATTATAGAATAAATTCCGTAACTCCAGAAAGTTTCCTGGACCAAGGTGAGGAATGTTGGAGAAGAAATGGAAAACGTAGCTGTACATAATGTCTTCTTCTCTTTTTTCCCTTCTCTTCTTGCTATTCCCACCCCCCTCTCTCTTATCCACTCCTTCTCCCCTCTCCAGAGTGAGGACTCAGATGAGGACGAACCTTGTGCCATCAGTGGCCGCTGGACCTTCCAGAGGGACAGCAAGCGCTGGTCCCGTATGGAGGAACTGGAGGTTTTTTCCACACTGGCAGCAGATGCTGCCTCGCCCCCTTTCCCAAAGGATCACGTATCCCAGAAAGGCAAGCTCACCCTGTGTGAAGGCAACAGTTCTGAGAGTGTCCTGACCGACCTCAGTGAGCAGCCTGAAGTAGGCTCCCTCCACAGCAGTGGGAGTGGAGGAAGAGGTGAGGAGAAGAGCCATGGCGCAACCCTGACAACCGAGGCTCTGCCTGCTGGTGCCACTCGTGCCAGCTCTGTAGCTAGCATGTGTTCGTCATCAGGCACAGGCGGGTCAGGATGCGCTAATGAGGACTCTTTGTCTGATGGGATGCCCCCATCGCCTCTGGAGACACTTGGACAGTTCACCTTTGATGTGAAAATGGGTATGAGCGGAATGGGAGGAAGTCTGGATAGAGGAGGAGGCAGCGGCAAAAGCACTCGCTCAAGAGCGAAGAGCTTCCTCAAGAGGATGGAGAGTCTACGACTGCGAAGCGGCACCACCTCCAAGAGAAAGAAAAAGGGCAGCACCAGCGGAGGGAAGATAGAAATCAGCGGCCCTGTCATCAAAGAGGGTCTGGATGATGACAAGTTGCGGAGGCTGAACTGCGTGGACATCTCTAGTATGAACCTCAACGACAACCTCAATCACCACCGCAATCCCACTCAGACTATGACACTTAACAGGAATCGCTCTGTATCCTACTCCACTCAAACCAGCAATGGCAGCACTGGGAGCACAGGGAGCAGCCAGTCCGAAGCCAGCAGTGGAAGTGCAGTGAGCACACCGAGCCCAGTGACTCGTGCTCGCAGCCACAGCACAGCAGCAGGCTCTAGTAAGAGAGGAGGAATGTATTTGGAGGGTTTTGATCCTTTCAGCGTTCCCCAACAAGATCGGCAGCCAACACCCCCACCCAAATCTGCCCCGCCCATCCCCTGTCAAGCCAGCAATGGGATGACAGTTGACGAGCAGAACCGCAGGAACAACTTCAGTGTGCGCGACAACAGCAGACAAACAGAAGAAGAAGAAGAGGAGGAAGAGGATGGCATGATCTTTTTCTACTTACCAGAAGGTCACAAGCCTGGAACCTTCCCCAAAGCCCTGCAGGATGGGAGTTCACGCAACTGCAACGATAACGGGAACTCAGTGATCCTCAGGGGGCGGCAGAGTAGACGCCAGCACCGTGGCTCCTTAGGCTCCGTCGACAGCCGGCTTAGTTTTTATGACAATGTCCCCTACACGGAGAGAGAGGAGGAGGACGAGGGGGATGAGCGTAAACTGGAGCAAGTGCTGCAACACGTCAGCGGCCTGCAGCGGTTCGTTAACGCCTGGTCAGAGGCTGTGGCCGGGGAAGAGGAGGAGGAGGATGAAGAGGAAGAGGAAGAAGGAGACTCAGACTCTGCACTGGACTCAGCCTCGCCATGTCCGTCGTCCCCCTTGCAGAACCGGCTGGAGGAGACAGAAAACGGAAGTGACCAAGACAGTACAGGAAACCCGCTGGGCGAGGGAGAGGATGGGATGAGAGAGAGGAGAGATTCTGGCGTTGGGGCATCTCTCACCAGAACCAGCAGGTCAGTGAAGACTATCTGAACTGTCTAAACATCTAAACAACTACCTCTCATAGTATGTTGTAGGGGCTGGACGGCTGATGATTTTAGATTGTAATCGATCTTGAAGGAATCCAAATGTAATATCCTCTCTTTCCAGACTTCATATAACCTCTTTGACTAGTCGCTATGTGAGTGATATAGCCAACTAGATGCTACGCCATGGTAGTGGCAGGTGGTGGGGATGGTTCGGACAATCTTTCTTGGTTGATGTAAAAACAAGCAAAAATGTGACAAAAAAATTGTAAGAAGATTTTTTTTTAAAGAATACCTAATTTTCTACCATTCTTCTGTCGAAAGTTCAAATGATAACTCACCTTTATCTTACTTTTTTATACTCATTGTTCTTGTTCGGTTGAGCTGAAGATTCAACCTGCTGCTTCCAAAGAGGCTCATGCTTTTTTCTTCTTCTGTAAAACTCCTGCCAAACATCTTGGTATCTCATGAAAACGCTTAAGGATAACATAGGAAGACGAACACTGAGGTAGCAACAACAAAAGAGTTTGCTAAGAAAGTGACAGCAAATGATAAAATGATAAACAGTGGGACACGCAGAGACGTCTCTCCTTACGTAATGCTGTTGCTGAATACACAGGAATGCTGCTTGGTCCCCATGGGGACTGCTGCTGTTCCTTCAGGAATCCACAGGCAGAATTGAATTTGGGGGGGGGGGGGGCGGGGGTTTTTTGAGTTTTAGACAGTCTCTTGATGGATGTGTACATAAACTCCTTGTAATCCCTAAACCAATCACTTTGTTGTGTGTTGCTGTGTTTAGTTTATGTGTACACAAGCATGACGTAGATCCCAAGACTTTAACTGCTCCTTTTTAAATCAACATTCTTCTTCTCATATCTCCTTCTCCTTCCCCGTACCCCAGGCCGCAGAAACTCCGCTGGCCGAGCTTCCAGAACTCCCACCGGCCCAGCTCGGCCTCAGCCCAGCTCCAGATTAGCTGCCAGTCTGTGCTTCAGATGAATCTGCTCCAGAAGCTCTCCCTGCTGCAGCTCACTGCTCTGCTGGAGAAACACACCCCTACAAACAAACATGGCTTCAGCTGGTGAGTGGAGAACGCGATTTCAAATAGTGATTTTTCGACACACAAGCTTGTTTTTCATTGAAATGCTAATTCCTTCATGTTGCCCTTAAAAATATCCATTCGGCCATCCGTCCATCCAACTACTACCCCTCCCAGTCCCCCTCCATCTGCAGGTTGTTGTATAGCATGGTGACGGCTGTCCACAGAGGTTGGGTTTCACATTCTTTTCCCAGGCCCGTAATTGCTGGGAAGGGGTGTACATTGTCTTTTTCTCAACGGGGCAATCATGGCGGTTCACACACATGGTGTTACCAGAGCTGGAGGCTGGAAATTATCCCTCCACCTCTACCTTCTCAACCACTTCTACATTATTGGACTGGCCTCACTTTATGCTGCAATAGCACCAGATATTCTCCTTGTTAGTTGTCTCCAGAGCCTAACTTCTGCTTCTACTTTTCATCTTTATTCCTGGCCCTGTTCCGTTTTGGTTTTATCTAAGGTTAAATACTGGGGAACAGTCTTATTTGTAATTTGTCATTTGCAGGCAGAATATATATTAGAGTTAAACAAGAACTTTTTTTACACTAATTTACTAGATCAAATGAAATGAAATGGAAAAATCAAATAATTTTCTTGTGTTTTTCCATTTGCACTGCCCCTTGTACCTGAGGCCTTCCTTTGACAGGAATGGAAAGCGTGATGACCTCAGCTCGTCTTATGACAGGCTGAAAGACAGAGGCCACTTGTTGGCAACTGGAGGCCCACACATATTCAGAATTCCGAGCCAGGATCATAATATGCCTCCTTTTCCATTTATCCCAAACTGCGGTTCGAATAAGCACTCCGAGTCTTGTGAACGCCTGCTCCTACAAAGACTAACTTATCCTGAGTCACGCATAGCGTCTCTCCGCTAAACACACTCACACCCATGCCGATAGACGCACAGACATAAATCTATGGGCGCATTCTTGCATGTCTCAACTCTGGAGTATGTGGTTACAGACTTGGTGCTCACTTGCACTCAGTGGCGCGCACACACATACATGCACACAGCGTAACAAAAAGTGAGACAGGCACTTTGTGCGGATGTATAAAGCAGTGGGATCCTCCCCTTGTGACACCCCGGTGTACATCCCACATCCCCCCCCCACCCTGTTTATCCCACCCCTCTCATAAACATGGAGACAGGCTTCTGCAGCCGCTTGGTTCCCTCTTCACACACACATAAAACACAAAACGCGCACATTTTGGTCAGCAGGCAAATTGTTATAGTTAAATTTTTTCTGTCAGGCTGATTTAATGGAAAAACATTTGTTAAATGTCTCTGTTGTATCCATCTTGAGTCAAAATTGTAAATATCACTTGGTATCCTGAATGATGCAACCTGAACATGATATTGTTGACATATTTAAAGAAATCTTATTACTGAACAGATACTGATGTGTTTTCTTTTTTTCTTTCGTGTGTGTGCGTGTGTTGCAGGGCTGTGCCAAAGTTTATGAAGCGGATCAAGGTGCGTGACTACAAAGACAGGAATGTTTTCGGTGTGCCCCTACAAGTCATCGTCCAGCGGACAGGCCAGCCCCTCCCGCAGGGAATCCAGCAGGCCATGCGCTATTTACGCAACCAGTGCCTTGACCAGGTAACATAAAGTACACAAATAAACACACATATATAGACATATGTGAACATAAGCCTGTGCATATACGGTAATTGCAGTCTACACATAACCTCAAATTTCCTGCCAGCCTGTCATTAAGCTTTAAGCACCATTTTCAGTTTCCACGGCCAAGAGAAAAAGCTATGTCTTTAAGGTGCTTTAGTTATATAATATCAGAATTAAGGACATCTGCAGTAAGTCATATACTCAACCCTGAATTTGTTTTAATCTGGACGTTACATAAGATGGAGTTGTGAATCGGAAAAAGCCTGATGCCCACACAGGTCGGCGTGTGTGTGCACAGTTTCTGTCTTCCCACTTTTCTCTCTTCTCTCTGTCAGACATTCACTGAAGCGGCGAGGCCTGGAGAGAGTCATAGTGCACAGCTGTTAAATCACGGTGTCTGGCTGTTTAATCCAGAGACATTATGAAAGATTTATCTCAGTGTGTGTGTGTTTGCATTGTCACAACCCAGCTCATGGCTTGGTGGAAAAGGGGCAAACACACAAACGTTGTAACTATAGATGAAGTTATTTTACACAGCTAGAAGAAAATTAAGATTAAGAAAGAAATACTGCAAAACCTAACAGTGTGGTCGGAAGCAAGGATCTGTGTTTCAAGACAGTTTTTAAAAAGCCCTGGCACACGGGGCCGAGGTGTTGCCAGTTGCTGATGACCACCTGCAAAGAAAGCTGCCACACAAACCAACTAATTGGCAGACAGGGCAGAGAGGGCCGTCACCACATACAGAAAGGAAAGACAGAAGGAGTCTGGGCAATATAGCTATTAACGGAGGGCATAACAGAAAACAGTGATGGTGTTCTTTTCGAAGCAGGACAAGGCGCCTCTGTTGGGAGGTGGGGAAAGCTCATGGAAAATATTCAGGCCGGGCAAGCCAACTGTCTTTTTCTCTTTTCCTCCCCAACATTGCCATTTCATAAATCCATAAAAGGCCGCTCAAGATTCAGTACAAGAATGCCCATTGGGTGTCACGCAGCTTCTTGTAAATACAGTCAACAAGATCTGCTGTGATGTAACCATATTGACTGTAAGCTCTGGATTTGTAGATAAGTAAGGGATATTATTTTCAATGATAACAACCTGTAGCTTTAAAAGACTTTTTTTTTTCTATGTGCTTTGATCACCTTAGATACCCCATAATGATAGGATCAAACTCATGGTAATACTGAAACTAATAAGGGAATTACAGTTCAGAGCGGACTGCTCATGATGTAACCTTCTCTCTCTTTGTCCTTAACTCTTGTTTTCCAGGTGGGTCTTTTCCGGAAATCGGGAGTTAAATCTCGTATCCAAGCTCTTCGTCAGATGAATGAGGCGAGTGGCGCAGACGGGGGAGGAGTCAACTACGAGGGCCAATCGGCATATGACGTCGCAGATATGCTGAAGCAGTACTTCAGAGATTTGCCAGAACCCCTGCTCACCAGCAAACTGTCTGAGACCTTCCTCCAGATTTATCAGTGTAAGAATGCAAACACAAGAAGCATACACAAAATCTTTCAGAGGCATCCAGATGCAGTCACACATGCCTTTACTTCACAGCCACAGAGGATTGGATGAAATTTTATTGCTTTAGAGCTGTGCATGCTTGCCTGCCATGGAGCAAGAAATTGTGAAACCCTAAAAAAAAGAAAACAAACAAGATGAGTGCAGGAAATACCTGTGGAATGAGGTGATACATGTGATGGGTTCATCCTTCTGTGACTCAACATGGAGCTCAGGTTCTGGTCTGTGTGATTGTAATAGCTGCATTAGGAACTGTTTATGTAAGGTAAAACAAAACCAGACCTGTGCATGAAGTGTGAAGCGTATAGTGTATACACACACACGTAGGCTTATATAACACACTTAGCTCAACACAGATCCCATCATAGCTCATTCCTGGCAGGCTCAAGTTAACCCATGGACACAAAAATCTTGACATAACACTGCATGACAGTGGAAGTTAGTCTTTTTTTGTGAATGTCATATTAACTAAAAGCTACAACATCCTCCTCTTCATCTCCAGACATGCCTAAAGAGCTCCGTCTGCAGGCGGTGCGCGCCGGCGTGCTGCTGCTGCCCGACGAGAACCGGGAGGCGCTGCGGACGCTGCTGTGTTTGCTGAGCGACGTGACGGCCAGCGTGGGCGAGAACCAGATGACGCCCACCAACCTGGCAGTTTGTCTGGCGCCTTCCCTTTTCCACCTCAACACCCTGCGACGCAAGGAAAGCTCCTCGCCAAGGTGTGTGTCCACTGTAATCACTGGCCTTATTTTGATTACCGTCAATAACACGGTTATTGTGTCTGCAGCTTACATAACAGGTAATGTGCTGTACAGGAAACGGTCGCTCAAAAGAAACAAATGAGCAGGATATCGTAGACGGAGGGGAAGAAAACGGAAGAGAGCCTAGTTTGAGGGAGGAGGAAGGGAGAGACAGGAAATAAACATCTTTACCTAATTAAGAAACATATTTTGTGTTATATTTGGCAGGAGACGGTTCATCAGGTGTAACACAGTAAACGGGTCTTACTTTTGGTTCCCTATGCCCTCTATAATGTGGATGATTGATGCTGTTACTAATGTTATTGTGTCCACTTGTCTTTTTCCCTCTTTGTCGATTAAAGGGTGATGAACAGGAAGCAGAACCTGGGAAAGCCGGACCAGAGAGACCTGAATGAGAACCTGGCTGCCACTCATGGCCTGGCACACATGATCCAGGAGTGCAGGAAACTCTTCCGGGTCAGTAGTTGAACGTATACTCTGAAAAGTTAGCGCGAACATGAAAAGCTAAAGAAGTCACACAAGGTTTGCTGACGGATGATTACAACCCCAGTTAAACTAACTAACTACACATAAACTTGTGACATTAAGTAAAACTTAAAAACAGTACTAAGGCAATATATTTAATGTTTTAACTCAATAGATTTTTGTATTTTATATGCTTATTCTGAATTTGATGCAAGCAACATGTTTCAGATAAGTTTGGACAGGGGCATGCCTTGCAACATGCATTCAAGAACACCATCACACCATTAGCATTCAGTTTTTATTTAATTGAGTGCATGTTAAAAAAGAAAAAATCAGCAAATTATCACTATCTGTTTTATTTATGTTTTGCCCAACTTTCTGGGAATCAGGGTTGTATTTGGCAAACTGCACAATGAAGTTTGCCGACAGAATGAATGTCACCTCTAAATCATTGTACCATGCCAAACACCTTTAGTCCCTTTGTTTGCCCGGTAAACAAACATAGCCCCAGTTACATAACTCACTGATCCATTCATGCTGTCATTTGCTCAAGCGGTGTTATGATTACGTAAAGTGAATGTGCCAACCTGTCCTGTCCTGTTGTGCAGAATTGGACTTCACTTCCAACCAAACTCAAGCATTTGTTAAAGAATTTAAAAGAACATCATTGTCCCAAAAACCCTTGAATCCACCACACGGAGAGCACTTGACTGGATAAACAGGAAATAATCAGCAAACTACACTTTTCCTAATCCAATTTCAGTCCCATTCAGCCTAAACCGTGCCTCTGCCCAGTGCAGTCTCCTCTGACATGCTACAGTGAGCGCTAAAAGGCTGCATACTGTGGGTCATTACTGTTCAAAGTTTAATTAGATTGTGGGAGCGCTTCCTGGCTTCCTGTCATGTTCACATCACACAACAAGCAAACTCAATTACCTCCCTAATCATTTTTATTTTAATTAGATTTCTAATAGGAATATGAAGCATGATATAACCGACTAATTTGACTCCATTTTTAAGACCCTTTATTATCGAATGAACGTCCTTTTTTTAGACAGTAACATTGTTAGTGTTCAATTTAACCTGAAAGAGGCCAGGTACAAACAGACAGAGAGAACAAGGGGCGGGAGGAAAAAGGATGTTTCCTTTTTTGATTGTTTTACATGCAATACTGTTTCCTGTTAATGTAATGAAGGTGGAGATGCCTGACAAAAATAAAACATGAAGGAGAGACTTAAAGCTAATCACTCTCATCTTGAGACATGCATAACTTAACGACCGACCCTCATCGTCCTCCTTCTTCTCCCACAGATCCCAGAGGAGATGAGCCGCTGCAGGAACTCGTATGTGGAGCAGGCTCTGCTGCCACGGCGCCTGGAGGACCTCGCTGGTGAAGAGGCCGGGCAGGGAGGTTACAGAACCTGCCTACAGGACAGCCTGGACGCCCTCCTCAAAGAGGCAAAGGACAAGTTTAAAGGCTATGACAGCTGCTCCACACCCGAGCATGCCGAGCTGGCCTGCAGGAAGGTAAAAATAACTTGCCGTACTTCTTTTTTTATTTCATCCATATGGCTGCTTTCAGTGAGTTTGTGCGTGGCAGAGGATGATACAGTGAAAATGAAAGCCATGAAAGATAACTTCATGAGAGAAAAAACAGCATCAGTCCATCTGTCACCATCAATGAAGCATAGTTGTCTTTTCAACTATCTGTGTTTCCTGTCTCCTCCAAACTCTCTCCTGCTTCTCTAAATATCTCATGGAAAACCAGCACTTAGGGTTTCCTGTATAGAAACACATCCGTGTGAAACTGGCCTGGCCCTTGGCTTCTCATTCCTAACCCAGTACTGGACTCTCTCCCAAAATGACATCAGCCTGACAGGGACACATACACAACCTCACCATTATCCCAGGCCTACATTTCCTGTGTCTACTGTGCGAGGGCCCAGTATGAGGTTATCTTTTCTCCAGTTTGAGAGTCACAAGGCGCAGAGAGTGCGTTCTTTATCAGCCGATGGCATAACGGAGCAGCTGACTTGGCTAAAGAGCAACTGGAGGTCCTGAAACACAGCCTGACTGTTGTGTATTGAATTATTACTTGATAACCACTTCTAATTTCTGTTAATATGACTGATAAGATTAGTATCGCAAGGAAGCTGAAATTGAATGTTTACCAGTTTCAGGGTCAATCCTGATACTAGTCAGTATCGGTATCGACCCTGAAAAAAAACGAATGGTCGATCCCACTTTGACATCCCACACTGTGATAAATTTCAACATCTTGTTCAGAAGTGTGCAACATAATATTTATTTAAAAGAAATGTTCTCAATAAAACCTAATTAGTACCATGGCCTCCCTTAAGGACTCAGGCGTCACTGTGAATCGTCTTTGGTTCCCATCAGGTGGGGACATTTCTCTCTCCCCTCATTTCTTGTCATCTCTCCGCTTTCGAATAAAGTCATAAAATGCACAACCTTATTTAAAAGAGAACTGTGTTTAAACTAACTGGACTTCAATCTGTTTCTCCAGGTGCATGATGGTTTTCCCCTGCGGCTGTGGAAGGTGACTGTGGAGCTGCCTGCGACCGCCGAGGAGGTTCTGACGCGCCTGCTGCGGGAGCAGGGCCACTGGGACGAGGACCTGCTCGAGTGCCGGACGGTGGAGACCCTGGATGAGAGGACGGAGGTCTACCAATACGTCAGGAACACCATGGCACCGCATCCTACCAGAGACCACCTGGTGCTTAGGTAGACATGCTGATTTTCCTCCTGTTCCTCCTCATCTGTCTCAAGTATTCATCACTGATTGATGGTTGTTAACAGCATATATAGCCAACATTGGTGGCAACAAACAGAGTGCATGCACATTGTTAGTGCTTCATATGTCTTTGACATGCCTACGCCTCCCAACTCATTCGTTGCCATGCATGACAGAGAAACAGAGACTCATGTTTGTGGTGGTGTTTCTATCCATCTATTAGAAAATGTAATGGAAATTACATTGGAAAATTAGGTTTTAGTTTAAGTTCTTCTCTGATTTTATGTCTCTTAATCCAAACTCTTGTCTCGCTCCAACAGAACATGGGTAACAGATCTGCCAAAGGGAGCGTGTGCACTGGTGTGTACATCTGTGGACCATGAAGGCGCACCTGTTGTAGGCGTTCGGGCCAATGTCCTCACCTCACGTTACTACATCGAGCCCTGCGGAGCCAACAAGTGCAGACTCACCCATATTTCCCGGATCGACTGCAGGTGAGAGAAAGACTGACAGGAGCAAAGACACATTTTGGGGTTATTTAACGTCTTTTAGCTGATGGCACAGCGAGCTAATACCATGTCTCCTTTGTTTTCTTCAGGGGTCGTTTCCCAGAGTGGTACAATAAACTGTATGGACACTTGTGTGCTGCTGAAGTGGCACGGATACGTGACTCATTCACGGTGCCCTTGGACAAATAAAAAAGCAGTGTGCAGTTTGTGAGACAACAGGCTCAACAGCTCCTTTGAACCCCTGGACCATGATTTGGATCCTGCAGAGGACTCGAAATGACTTATTCCATCCATCCTAACAGAGAGGTAAACTGGGTCCAAACCTCTTAATGCTCACAAATCCTGGATCCTGGATTGAAGGACTTTTTTGACTGATGCTATCATTTCTAACTGCTCTGCTGGGGCTGTCTGTGTGCTGCCAAGAGGACTCAAGTCGCACAAACATTTATTCCGGGCCAAAGGAGATGATGTCGCTGATACGGGACGTGAGGTTTATCCAAAAGGTGCTATTGCTTCTGAGAAGCAAAGAGGCGTGCGTGCGTGTGTGTGCATGAGAGTTCAAAGCAAACAAACGGTTAATAAATACATATTCCTCGCACTGGTTTCCAGTGGCAGCATAATGTGTACATACAGTATTGTGATCACGGTAATGGATTGTGTCCGTCTCGTGTTACCTCTGTCTTTTTTTCTTTTTCTGTTACAGCAAAGCACAGTAGACAATATTATAGTCAGTTGATTGATGAATCCATGGGTGAAGAAAGACGTGAATGTGCTGGTAATAAGCGGACGGAATAGAGACAATAGTCAGGATGTACTGAGATGGCAGGCCGCTGATGGCACAGAGGGTTTTTAGTGTTTCAGGAGAGGGAGGCAGGGACAGATGAGAATCGGTGGCTGGCTCACCAAAAAGAGAGGGAACGATCACAGACTTTTACTAAGATACAAGTGTGCTCACTTTTTCAAGCAAAAAAAAAATTCAACTCCACGTGGCATGAGCTTGATGGGAAGTTTGGAAGATGCATGAAAAAAACGTAAAGGACCAAATTCGGAAAAAGCTGAAAGAAGTGGCTTCCCCGTGTTGAGCTTTCCCTCACTATTAAAGAGTTAGAGGTAGTGTTGTTAAAAGCACAGTCAGTTCACTTTTTGAAACATTGTTGTCAGCTCGACATCACTCGTACACATTTAGAACACATTAATGTCACACAGAACAGATTAAAAAAAACAATGCACTGTTCTATCTTTCAACAGAAGCCTCCAGCTCGCCCTATCAAAGATGAGAAGTAAACAGAAAAAAGGTCCTTTTATAAAGGTGGAGATTTTACAGGTTTTACTGTAAAGTAGAGGGCAGATCGAATGTTTGTGTGATTTCAAACGGAAGGAAAATATCTTTGTGTAAGCTTCTTTCTCTGTGCTGTCATGTCGGTGTTTTAAAAAATAAGAGCGATTTAGGTCCTCATAACAAAAGTTGACCTTCATTACGTAACACTCACGCTTCAGTCTGAGGTTTTGTCATATGGTGTCGTAGGATTAATACACTAAGCCATTGTTCATATCGTAAGTGTTTGTACCTTTAACTGTGTCTCTGCCAAATAATAACGCATGACAATGACAGTTAATTTAAAACAAATATATTTATACCTCAGATATCTGTTTGTTTTGTATCATACCATTTTATTTTATTTTAATGTAAATGTTTAAGCTTTGTGTTACAGAAATGGACAAATGTTTTATCTTTTTTATTAATATTATTTCTGTACAGGTTAATCAAAGTGCACTATTAAATGTATTAAAATAAAAAAGCCTCGAGTCTTGAGAGTTATGTAACAGTGAGTGTACAGGGAGACTGCCAATCCCTCATAATCGCCTCAGTTATTTGTTTACACTGCAGTTTATTACACCTTCTCAGATCCAGACTAACTCAGCGCCACGTCCATCGCTCTCTTTCCCTTCATTCCACACCACTAAATCCATAACCGGGCCAGAGAGGCGTGAGCTGCGTGCAGGGGGGTATCAACTGGCCTTGGTAGATGGTGATCTCACTCGTTGTCTTGTTTCTTACATAACAGAAGACAATGGGGTCCGTTGTACCACAGCTGGCCTGTTCTAGACTGAGGGGGGGGGGCAGTCATGCGGCAAAGAAGAGGGGGTCCAAGGGTCAGAGCAGGGGTTAATGTAGCCCTTTATGTTTTTAATCACCCGACAAAACCAGAATTATCCGTCTGTAGGGGGAAAAGCATCTTTACTTGCTGTATTTTCTGTCCACGCTTTGCTCTTATAGAAGAATTTGAACAATTATGATCTATGTACACTACTCATACTGCTCAAAGACTTTTCCTGACAACAGAAACAAGTGGTAACTTGATTTTAAAAGCCGACTGTCAAGACAATGCACACACTTTTCTGATGGACCTCGCACACCTCATGTACTCTCCACTTCAGTGCAACACAGGAAGTAGCGTTAAAACCACACAGACTCACACAAAACTGCAATGTATGCATGTTTGTTATATACATTCAACAGAACTTTTGCTTTCTCTTATTCCGTGTGTGTGTGTGTGTGCGCGCGCGTGCGCGTGTGTGTGGTATGTTTTTGCACGTACATGTGTATGTATTTCTGCTGGGAACCCAAACACCTCTGGGAGATTATGCAGGGCCAGATAAGGCTGACCGAGAGTCAGCACCAGGGCTGCATTCCTGCAGCGTTGTTTGAGAATCCGGCGCAGAAGGTTTCCCACATTGATAAATGAACAAACGTGCGAGTGCATGCTTCCAACAGAACAGCGGGTTTTGAATTCTTTGTTTACTTTTTGTTCTTACAACTGGGAATCTGCCATTCTGTTTTCCTCCTGAACCAAAGAGTATCAGTAGTCCACTAGCCTTGGACTTTTTAAATAAATGGTTAAGAGTGGGCTGTCAGACTGAAGAACGACAGCAGGCTTCAACAGTAACACTTTATGATAACCATCATTAGTAAATGGCACATTTAATTTAACTTTAGTTTATGGTTGTTTCACTGTCAACAAACAATGAAAAGCTTTATCAAGCATTTATTAATGTATACTTTATTGTAAAGTTGCAGCTGAGGTTTGTACACTTTTACAGCTTAATAAATGGTTTGTAAAGCATTTTATTTTGTTCGTTTATGGTCAAAAACCATTAACTACAGATCAGTTAACGATAAATGTATTTATGAATCATGGTTACACCTTCAACTGCAACGTTAACACACAACAAACTCATTAAAATATGCAAATAAACCCATTTTTCTCCATCATTTGCACATTGGTCTTCATTGCACATTTGACAGGCAGCACAGCTGACACTATCAGCGCTAACCTGCGTATTACAGATTTGATTAAAAACACCTTGTTTCCTCGTCAATGACAAAGTACGTAGCAATATGTAAAAATAGGCCACCCATCAAACTCATAACAAAAAGAGGGCAGCACTGAACCACAGTAAGCTGCTAACTTCTGCTAACTGTTGCTGCTGTTAGTTAGTTAGCTCAGTTAGCCACGCAGCTAGCAGTTTGGGCTGGGAGCTCAGGGATCAGGACAGTGTCGGTGTTCAGACTGCTAGCAGGGGAGCTTTGGTCCCCGGCTGGAGTTAGCTGGTTAGCATGCTAACTTCAGTAGATATCTGTCACGAAGACACTGTAATGTGAAAACTGCTATTTATTCACATGCGTTTAATCATTTCTGTTTTCAACCAAAATCTTTTACATATCCTCTTATCCTCTCGTCTTTCATTGACTGACAGCATCACATTTATCATGTACGTTAAATAAAATACTTGCTCCAGCTCTGCAAGGACACTATATGAGTGAGTATATCAAACTCAGCAACCCTTGATCTTTATGGCTACACCATTGTATCAAATTGACACAAGCTTTTCCAAACTCCAGTCCTACAGATTTGATACTTTTTCATCCTTTTCTGAATCATTATCGGCTGCAAAGGATGAGTTAGCGCACCGTTAATTCTTAGCATCAAATGCAGGTGACACTGAGTTTCTGAGTGTCGTCAACAAATATCACAGGTGTATGAAACGACTGGCAGGGACTCTTGGTCGCATGCCTCCACGTGGACTGGAATGCTCTGATGGATAACTCGCTGTATTGTGGCAACAGGAATGGTATGTCATTGTGATAACAGCATGTTTTAAGGGTCAACATGGGAAAGATTTAGCCCAACAATGTTTCTACAGTTGACCTCATATCATTCTTGATTATCTCGGTATTGCAGAAATTCCAAACTCTCAGTTCTTAAAAGAGGGCAAAACCAGATCCATCTATCCCAAAAATCAGGTTGGTGTACACTGACGCATGAAGAGAACGTGCCTGCAAAAATACACCTACACACATGCACACACACACACTGTCTAGTTGTTTTAATGACCTAATCACTGGCGTACCAGACGTTGAGTCACAGTCCTAATATGGCAGCGTGTTTGCTCACTCCATCCCTCCAAATATTTTATTCAACCTGTGTGGCAAACTAAAGCTAAAAGGCGTGCAGCACACCCAGCCGGTGGTGTGTTTCAATGTCTCGGGCCAAACACAAGGGGTCACTGAACTGGACTGCAAGTGAAAACTAAGGTCTGTTAGACAGTTCAACACTGTCCTCTGCTGGTTATAAGAGTAGCCCACCCACAGACCAGCAGACTTCTCTCCACTCTTTAGACAATACAGTGTCAGCACTCGTTTGAAGGTGAAATATATGACATCCAGTGATTGGAACTGGAATTCAGCGATCCAACTTCTAACAAATTTGGGCCAGGGGCGTGAAGTTCTTAGACCCTAACCCACTAGTGCACCCTTTGATCGGGTCATGCTCATTTTAGAACCCAGTCTTTATTTTGTTCTCAACTAGAAATCTGTAAAGTTTCATGATTGTATCTTGCGCAGTTCACAGACAAAAATCACTTCACAAACAGATACACATTTTTGTGTAGCAGCCCCCCCCCGCTACAAAAGTTGTCTCCACATGACGACTCACACACACAGAGCACTGCATTAACAAGATGATCAATGATATTCACATCACCTGGCCAGTGGCTTCAATGTTGTGGCTGATTGGCATATGTTGGGCACTAAATATGACCTGTGGGTCTCCTCTAGTTTCATTATTTCAGCTTTCAGTAAAATATTTCTGGTTGTTTGTTTTTGTCCGTAAAAACACATGTTTTTGGCCTTTATTTTCCCCAGTTGTACCCACTCCTTTAATTAATATCTATGTCATACTTTTCTTTAGGATGCATTTTGCACTTATCTGCCCGTCTTTAATGGAGCAGTGTACCACTCGGGCCACCAGAGTGCAGTGTGTCCACACAAACTACAGGCTGCACCAGGTTGAAAATGATGAATGAGCATCATCAGTTACATAAACTGATTATTTTGTCTTTTTGACTAAACAACACAAGGTAACAAAGGTGTGCCTGGTTTATAGGGTCACAACAGAGCAATTAAACTTCACCACAAAAGGCTCCAACAGAATGTCACGAAGGCTAATAACTATTTCACATCTGATCAAATGTTCAGACAAAGCTTTGACGCTTGACAACATTATTTTTAACTATTTTTTCTCTGCTTGCCACTCAGCAGTTAAATACACCTTTCCACACAAAGCACATCTGTGTCTACTTAAGACCAGAGATGTTTTTAAGACTACAAATCAGAGATCAGATGATGCTTTTTTGTTGCTGTTGTTGTTGATGCCATCTATTAAGTCATAATATTAATAGAGATTAGTACTGTCTGGAGATAAATCACTGGATCCGATTTATGTGTTTGTTTAGTGACAACAGCACATTGTTGTGAAGGCCATTTTATTTCCCCCCATTTGAATTTTTCCATTCAGCATGATGCTAACTGTAGCTTGATGCTGTCACAAGCAGCGCCAGGGCCACGGGTCAGCTGCAGCCCAGACGACCATGCGAGTTGACAGGTGATGTTGGGAGGCGACGGACAGCAGCATGACGCGACAGCAGATCTGCACTAAGCATCTCTTGTGTCTGAGCTATACTGGGTTAGGGAAGTGAAGTGAATGGATGTAATTCACATGATGTAAATTATCACAGATCAGTCAAAATGTTGTGGATGTGGAAGTGGAAAATAGTCCTGGGCAGAACATGCAACATTGAAAACAAGGAACACATACAACAAATGATGTGTCTAGCAGAGGAGAGAGAGAAGGGGGAGGGGGAGAGAGGGGGGTGAGAGGAGGGGGGGCGGAGAGGTAGAAACTGTGGGAGAGGCTGGGGAGCGGGGGGGGGGGCAGCAGTAATAACAGCTTACTAACTGAGATATGAGTATCAATAATATAAAAAGCATAATAATAATAATAATAATAATAATAATAATAACAATAATGATAATAATAATAATAATAATAATAATAATAATAATGATATGATTATAACAATGATGATGATGATGTAGAAGTCAAGCAGGACCACAGCAGCAGGGCCAACCACCATTCATGGGAACCTGCGAGACGAAAGAGAGCAAAGAGGCTCCGGGGGAAGAGGCCAAGACAGTAACACGTATTAATGAGACATGAGAGTGTACAGACAGAGAGAAAGAGAGAAGAGCTCAAAGCATCATGGGAAATTCCCCCACAGACTAAACCTATGGCTGCATGTCTAATAGCCTGCGCAGGCCCGAACTATAAGCTTTATTAAATAGGAGAATCGATTCTGCAACGTAGACCAGGTGTCTGAGCGTGATGGCTGGATGCGTCATGCAGCATTTACTTGTGTTTTCATGTTTTATTGTTTTAATCTTGAGTATGTGTGCTATTTTTATGTTTTCATGGTGGCTGTGTACCTTTATTTTGTTCTGTAAAGCAATTGTGTTCCGAAAATTGCTTTATGAACAAACTTTATTATGAGTTTGATATATTACAAAATGCAGGCTAATATTAGGACATATGCAATGTTATTTTATTTGACTAATATTTAGAATTCTAATTTATGGGCAAAAACGTTGATAATCATAACCCTCCTGTTGGCTGCCGTGTGACCTGACGTCTTGCCCTGATTTGTTTTCTTTCTTTTTTGTACAATGTGACGTAGGCAAGGCTCTTGTATTTTATTTTACTATAGTACTCGGCAAGCAGAAAGATAATTAATGTGCAAAAATTGTGAATAATCATTACAAATGACAAATATAAATACAAAAATGAATGTGCCCTCTATTCCTTCTCTCACTGATTTTGTTGTATTCCTTTTTGTGCAATGTTTAACTATATTATTGCGCAAGAAGGCTAACTTATGTACAAAAATTGGTGATAATCATCACAAATTACAGATATAAACACAAAAATAAATGTGCCCTAGCTCTATGCATGCTTGCACTGATTGTTTATCTTTCTCTTCAGTGAATTGTAATTTACCCAAGGCTCTTTTATTTCTATGCTACTATAGTATCAAGAAAATAGAAGGCTGATTTATGTTCATAAATTGGTGATAATCATCATAAATTAAAAATGTAAATAAAAAAATGTATGTGCCCTCTATTCATTCTTGCACTGATTCTTTGTCTGTCTTTTTGGGCAAGACTTTTTTTTTTTTAACGCTCCTTTGTACAGGATATCGTGACATCGAACAATGTATAGGCAGATTTGACCAACTGAATATTCCTCATCTCATAAAATGACATGAAAATCACAAATTACTAAATCAAACCCAATAATAAATGTGCCCTAGCTCTATTCATGCACTGATTTTTTCACTCATTCTTTTTGGTTCAATGTAAGGCACGCAAGGCTCTTTTATTTGATTAAACTATATCACTGGGCAAGTGTAAGGCTAATTTATGTGCAAAAGGTGGTGATACTCAAACATAAACACAAAAATAATTGTGCTCTATTCATGCGTGCATTCATTCTGCCCTGGTTTTTTTTTCTGGTGCAAACTGTGCACACAAACCGGAGATGCACAGGAAGACAAATTAAAAGGTTACTGTCAAGCATGTGATAGAATGCGACAGTAAAATGGTTTTGACAGAGCTAGGGAGAATAAAATAAATTACGTAAAGTTGAGACTAGAAGGCGTTACAAAATCTCCTTACACAACCAGTTACGAAGGGGCTTTCCAGGGCTGGTTTTCTGACAGTTTTGAAGGGGGAAAAAAACCTCAAACCGATGAATATATCAACAGCGAGTTATAGCATTATGTGATTCTTGTAGTTCTGTATCACATAGTTAAGGAGACCTGGGTTCAGACGGGAGCGCGGTGACCTGCCGTTCTCCTCCAGATAACTTCTCTGCGTCTTTTCCGTAGTTATGAAACTTTCGAACGCTGGTTTTGTAACTGACTCCTTCTGACCAATCACGGCGCGACTTCTCTGTTCACGTGACGCTGGTTTTTACGTAACACACGGGCGGCTATGAGAAAGTCTCTCCACTTCACCGCGCTGGACCGCTAACGGGCAGCTATCGAAATGTATACACACGCCAACAGAAGAAAACCTTCACCGACATAGCATTTCCAGTATTTGTGTTTTTTGCGCCATCATGTCGCTCCAGCAGGAAGTGGAGGACGCAGCGGCGGAGGAGAGGAGCGGCTTCTTCATCGGCGTTGACTCGGACAACGGCTCCGACGACGAGGACCACCATCAGCTCATACTACAGAAAGCTAACGCGTTGGCATCTGAAAACTGCCTCAAAGAAGCCATTGACTGGTTTTCAGCGGCTATGCGGTACGGCCCTGTGCGACCGGAACATTTAAGCACTTTCGTGGACTGTGTCCTCCGCAACTTCAAGACGAAAACCACAGGGCCAGACGCGCTGTCTGACGCAAAGGGCAACTCCGCGGACGATGCGTTCGACTGTCCCAGCTGCCGTAGCTTTATAGGTGAACCTGTCACCCTTGCCTGCGGACACTCGTATTGTAAAAGGTGTTTACAACGACGGCTGCTCTCCAAATGTAAGCTGTGCAAGGAAGCCGTGACGTTTGACGAGCGAGTGAGTGTGATTCTGTGCGGACTCTTGGAGAAATGGTTCCCCGAAGAACAGAAAACGGCCAAAACACTAAGCGAGGTGGACGAGCTGTGCAGAAGAAGACGCTACAAAGAAGCGGTGACGCTAGCCACCAGCGTTATCCAACGTGGTAAGTGTTGAAATAACCTTACATCCATGTTCTAAGAGGGAGGGAGGGAGGTGTGACTTGCAAGTGCGCACGCTCAGCAGCGGGGATGATGGGAATATTACGTGCTATTGAAACGCCACTTAATGAACCCCCTATTATAATGGCATGAACTTGAAGGTGTCATCGTGTGTGTTTGTTGTCTGCGGATCCTGAGGGGATAAGTAGAGTGAGCTCTACTGACCAACATTTCAAGTAAGCATCTCTTCCATGTCTGACGCTGTTGAAGATCAGCCCCCTATTGGCTGTCGTGTGACCTGAAACGCTCTGCTTACGAAATTCCACAAGCTACGCATGCGCGCTCGCTGCAAGTTGCATAAGGCAGGTCATGACACACTGGGACAGGTTTTGTAACTTGTTAAAAAAATAAAAAAAAAAGGTGGGGGAGGGCATTTGTATTTTGTAATTGTGATGGCAGATACGAGTCACGGTTTCATAAATATGTGAACACGGGAATTAATGCGCATGTAAGTGGGTCAGTTTAGGAGGTTGGTGGTCCAGATTGTGGTATATCACAAAAGTCCAGATAGCTTTTGTGATATACCATTAATGTTGGTGCAAAATGAGGAACTGGGCTGTTTCTTTGACAGATGATTTAAGTTAAAGTCAACAAGCCACTGACTGAGGAGGTTTTGTGGCTGCTTGTGAGCATCCTTATTTATGTGAAGTGAATGAAGATGTGCTGTTTTCACCAGTGGCAATAAAGGTCTGATATGCCCTTGGGCAAAGCACTGCACATCCTGGTGTTGGGAACATACTGCATGTTCACTGAGCACATCCTGTGATCAGTGGAATCTCACTGAACCAGTTCCTAAATACAAATCTAAACCATATGATGCATTGTGTGCGCAGCGCAGTCTTTCAGAACAGATAGTCTTTTTTTAATCATGCTGGAAAGAATAATCGTCACTTTTTTATTCAGTTATTACATGCTTTTGTAATTAGAGATGCACAACATACATATAGGAATGATACATTATCACACTAATATCAGGAAAATGTATGTTGCTGTCTATTAAAATCAGTGAAATTCTAGCTGATGAATTAAGCCAATAATATTAAAACAAACTGCTATGATTTGGGTTAGGGTTAGCACAGCACTTACAAACCATGATTTGGTAGGTGGCCGTTTGGAATGATAAAGAGAGAGGAGAGGTTCTGTACTGTTTCAGATTAAGTAAACACAATTTCAGTTCAAAGTACATATGTCACCAGGGTCCAGAGTGATTTTTACAAGAGTTAAAGAATAGTAAATCAACCATCTTTGTCCACTACACTACGCCATTCTTACCCTCAGATGTGCGTAAACAACAGGTAATTATCAAAATGTGTAATCAAAAGATATCTATGTTGGCAGAAAAAAATCAATTTGGTACAACTCTGATTGTAGTACTTAAACATTAATTTCCTTTTCTTATTGTTGACTCCCGCACCCGGACAAATGTTTCTGCTGCTCTGACAGTAAGGCAGGAAAATCATTCTGGAATTTTTACCTGGTTTATGAGGGCTTATGGAAACAGCCATGGTATTTGGGTCAAATGATATAACACATATGTAACCATGCTGTATCCCTGCTGACCCCTGTTACTCAAACACTGCCTGCAAGATATCCAGTGATGGACTTAAACTAGAAAACTGCGCTGTCATTGGGTCAAGGGTGCAGAAGTATGTCACTGCTGCACGGACCACCTGCTCTTGACAGCACTGGTCCTCAGTGCTTCAGACAACAGACGAGGCAGAAACTTCCAGATATTCTCTACTCCAGACGTTCAGATGTTTAGACAGACTACCCGTGGTCCTGTTCACATTAGTATCAGATAAATGAACCCATGTGTCTCAGTGAGAGGTTATAAATTACATGTATTGATGGCATGCCATGTGCTGAAAAACTGCAATTCAGTGAAGAAAGTGTAACGTATTGAATTTGTGATGGAATGCAGGTAAACTTAATCCACTAAGAATCCATTAGTCGGTAATGTCTGCAGGATCGACTGCATCACAGATTGAGACTTGCTCACAAAAAATGACATAGTTGAGTAATGAGATGAATGCCTAATTTTAACACGATCCTCATCGGCATGAATAAAATTGCCAGGTCTAATGCTTCTTCTTAGTATCATCCAAAGAAATGTAGCCCTTTGAATATGTTCAGAGTTGTCTTCTTAATATTTTTTGCTATTGTTTTTAAGGATGTCAGTCTTTGTAGCTCTTGTGTTGCCTATAAAGCAACATACCATGGAAGAAAAAAATTAAATCCACTGATCTCTTGCTGCTTAGTCAGGGTTGTGAAACCTGTTTTTCTTTGGCATTGTTTGCAGAGGTTTCAGTGACGCAATTAATATATAATTTGTGTATGCCATGTGTTTATATAATGTATTAACAGAGTTTTAAAACTTTCTTTTGAGGTTAACACTACCTACCTATGCATGTAGGTTTTCCCATTAAATTGTTGACAATTAGATCTAATCAGTGTGGTGTTACTTGCAATTTTTAGGACATTACAGTAACCCATAATTCCATGATATCTGTCAAAACTAAGAAACTCTTACTACTAGGTACTGACACATTTTCTCCTCCTCTCCATTTCCCCATGTTTCATACAGATCCAGAGACAACAACTGTGGCAAGGCTGTCTCGAGCAGAGGCGTACATGGCTCTCAAACAATACCGTCTGGCTTTGGAGGACACAGAATGTTGTCCCGGGTCCATATGTTCTGCTGAAGTAGGTCACTCATTGATACTGCAATAATTTGTCACCCTGTGTCATAGAAATTTAAGAGTTCTATTTCAGCGTGTGTTCACTATTAGTATGGCTTGCTGATGGAAGGATTAGGATGGTTGGAAGGTGTTATTGCCAGTACATTAACTCACATGCCGTAACCTTTGGCATGTGTTAATTCTAGTATATTGGTCAGCCAGCCATTACTTAGAAAAGGTTTATTTTAAGACTGCTGTCCCTAAACCCCCAGGCGAGGAACACCTTGTTTGTTGTTGTCTTTGGATAACAGTCACAATTAGATTGTAGGCCAGGTCATAGGCAGCAGATACATAATCATGTTAATTCATTAATATGCTTTTATGTAGAATACAATTTTTATCAAAATTAATTTTGGATTCATGTCGTGGCAGATGGATTTACTGAGTCACCATAAAAGAAAACTTTCTTTGTGGAGACCCTGTTGGTTTGTTTGTTTACAGCCATATTTTTAATGACCATCTCCTTTTCTTATTGTATGAAAAGGGTTAAATAAGGTACCAAAGAGTATCATGACTATAGAATGTTTTCTAGACCACAACTGAAAAATGCAGTGATAAACATCACAGCCTTTAATGACTGTTATATCAGTAACAGGAAACCAAATGTCTGGCCTGAAGACTGGGATGTTATTTATTTTGTGGTGGAAAGAATATCATGTGCAAGCACTTGTGTAATTGGCAATACACTGATTCATGGAATAGAAGGGAAAGATAATGTATTAGGAAAAGCTCTTTCGCTTGTGTTGAAATTGTATGTGTTCAAAATCCAGTGACTTCTTAAGATGCATGCATGCACACATAAACACGGGGTCCTTAACATTTCTCCCTCACTGTTTTTCCTTTCAGGCTGTGTTTAGGAAAGCTATGGTTCTACATGAGATGGGCCAAGTGGACGAGTCTCTCCAAGTCTTCCTGCAGTGCCTTGCCCTGGATGAAGACTTCCCCTGTGCTAAAAGACAAGTGGAAAAGGTGAAAGATTTTAAGAGAAGGGAGTTATGACTTGGAGGCTGGTGTGGAAAAAGACTAAATAGCTTCTGTTATCATCTGCGTCATCCGGCTGCTGGGTTAAGGTGACCCAGCCATTATGAAAGTAGTTAGGAGGAGCTGGTTAACTTGCACTGTTGCTCCATCTCTTTGACTGGATTGTCGTAAACGTTACGGTTTTTATTGCACAAATCCATTTGTTCTGTTTTTATGGCGGGCATTTGCTTTTATACTACATTGACTTAATGGAATCTGCTTCACTTTATGGCACGGATAAAAAAAAATCCACCTAAGCTTTATGACTAAGTAAACATTTTACTGGCGAAAAGGAAGATGTGCAGAGTTTTATAAGTGGGTATCACATTGTCTTTAATACGATTCACACTGTGCATTGTCCTCTGTGTCTTGATTGTGCTAAACAATGGTCATTTTATTATGCTAATCCATGTTTATGCAAGTCAGTTTATGTAAATTGTACCAAAAACTGTTTCTGCGGATTGTGTGACAGAAATGGGAAGCAAATTTGTCCGAGAAACACACAAACACACAAGCGCTACATCCATACGTTGTGGTTACATATGAGAAATATTCGGTGAACTGGTACAAGATGAAGTTCATACTTTCTCAGCCATGAAGATAGTCCCTGCTCTCTGTTAGAATCATGCCATGCAACTGCTGTTGGAAAGTTGTTATTGGATCAGATCTTGTGACTCTATAATGACATTAGTTCCACTTTTTAGACGGATCACAGTTTTGCTGTTACATAAGTGACACACAGTTAAGTCATGCCGTTCTGCATATATGGTCTCTGAATAACATCAGAGTTTTTGTCATCCTGAGCTGCTCAAGTTTTGTATAATCCTGTCTGAATCATCATTGTATAAGGAAATATACATAATCACATTAGTCATCTCCAGCCTTCACCCGATATGAAGTGTGAGAACTTGATTGAACCTGTTAAGAGCTGCTCGTTGTATTGAGTGTCTGAATTTGCTGTCTTTCTTATCTTGAAAGAGACGCGACTCAGGCTAGACATCATTCTACAACACTGAGAGAGCCAGACAGCATTCGTCAATAGATTGTCAAATCAAGTTTGTTGAAGCTGTAATCACCCTCAGAATCTCAACGGCCTTCCCCTGGAATGAAAACAGCAGATTAATGCAGTTGAAAACAACAGCCTCTGTGACCCTCACTGAAACATAATAAAGCATCCAAACGATGATGAGCATATGCACAAATTAAAAACAGAAACAACTGAAATCCTTTATTTTATCCATTGAATCAGCAAGATTTCTTCTAGCAGGACTCTGGGAAATAATGCAATTATAGAGGAAAAGTAAAGTCTGATGATGCACTAGAGCACAAGCTATGAATATGTTTAAAATGACCCGAAGTTCAGAGACACAAGGTGGAACTTGAAAATTTGTCCCTGCTCCTGTGTCATATACATGAAGTTTAAAACAAGGTTGCGCTTGTATCATTTCTGAGCACAGCATGATCCAACTGTCTGAACAAAGTTTGCCTTATCTTGCCACCTCACATCTCCATGGACAACATTGCGCCCATGTTTGTTGGATTTCTAGTATTGTTTAGTTCAGTATTTTCTCAATAACCTCTTTGTGCAAAGAGGACAAAAAGTACGTAGTTCCCTAACCACAGACTATGCTTTTGGAGCCTTGGGAACATTTTAAAATGTGTTGTTAAACCCAATTTTGATCACTTCTGTCCCCCAAAGTATAAAGTTAATATGATAAATAAGGACACCAGCATCCACGTCATTGTCATTCGACGACGCTCATAATCATCTAACTTCTTTGGAGATCAGGTTTCCTAATTTTGATTATGTCAGTTGTCTTTGGTGACCTTCACTAACTGAGTGCTTTTCACAGATCCTGTGTGATCTGCTCTCCCCACCTGATGAGAACGTCAAAGTTGGCCTGAGGGAAACGGCACAGAACACGTCTCCTCACTTGCGCAGTAAAACCCTGGTGGCCGATGCCCAAGCTAAACCACAGAGCCCGGTCCAAAGACAACACCAGGCCCGCGCCTCCTCGGCACACCACTATCTGGACAATCAGGAGGTACTCACACACTAAGTGATGATGCTATGTAATTTGTGAATGATTGATTCACTGCTCTTAAGGCCACATGTTCACAATCATCATCTTCTTATCTTTCTCCTCTGTCATTATTCAGAAACGATGGGAAAGCCTGGAGCGACCTTGTCTGAGCCGAGCACAGTCGCTACGAATGCACGGCTCCAATTGTGGTGAAGAGGGACTGAAGAGAGTTTGTTCTGCTCCTCAGCTGGGAGACCAGGATAAAGGGAGTCTGCTGAAGAGGAAGCTGTCAGTGTCAGACACAGAGCCATGTGTTGTGTACAGTGGAAGTAGCAAGCATAAAAAACAAGGTCAGTGGCTGATCCACCATTGCTTTTCTCCTCTGTTCTTCTCCATGTATTTCAATGATCAAAATAAAGATGTTCTGCTTGTGTTTATATACCAGTAACGTGTATAAGAACTCAAAACATCAAACACTAGTAATGGTGCATAAAATTAAACTCAACTCAACACTGAAATACCGACTCTTTGTCGGGAGTAATTGTACTTCTGTGCTCTGCTGTGCATACCCTACACTAATATTGAATTAGATTATCAGTAGTAAGCACATCCTATGTCTCAACAATGTATATAATGACCCACATAACAACTACTTTGTCAGAGATGTTAAGAGAATTATTTATGAAATGATTTATTTTTCCGGTTGATTTAAGGTGTGGCACAAAGCTCCAAACAACAGGCTGCCAAAGCTAAAACCTGCAGAAGTGTTCCCAGGGACCTGCTGGACCCCAATGACCTGGAGTGCTCTCTCTGCATGAGGTAAAGGACTCAGACTTACCTTAAGGTTTACCTGCCAGCTCACATTGTTCTCTTGTAAATCTGTGAACATCGAGAATAAATGTTGCATCATTTCAGGTTGTTCTATGAGCCCGTGACTACACCGTGTGGCCACACCTTCTGTAAAAGCTGCCTGGAACGCTGCTTGGACCATACGCCCCAGTGTCCCCTCTGCAAAGAGAGCCTGAAAGAGGTGAGAATCAGTCTCGGCATGTATTGAATCCGGATGATCTTCATATGCTAGCATTGTGCTAATAAAATGTGTGTTCCTTGCTTTCTGTTTTAATCATTCACTCCTATCCTTCTCTTTCCAGTATCTTGCACGTAGGAAATACATGGTGACGACCGTCTTGGACACTCTGATCAAACGGTATTTAAGTCAGGAGTTCGCAGAGAGGACTAAAGCTCATGTGGAGGAGACCAGAGAGCTTTCTGAGTGAGTATTTCTGTCTCTGATCTGGCTGACTCCAGTGTCGATCATCAGAAGTTTCTGCATTCAGAGAGGCTTACGTGGACTAAAATGTTTCTCTCCTCCTGTGCAGCCTGACGAAGAATGTGCCTATCTTTGTGTGTACCATGGCTTACCCCACCGTGCCTTGCCCCCTGCATGTCTTTGAGCCACGCTACCGCCTCATGATTCGCCGCTGCATGGACACTGGCACGCGGCAGTTTGGGATGTGTATTAATGATCCCCAGAAAGGGTAAGCATTCAGTATTATAGGATCTAAACTAGACTTTTTTGCTCATCTAGAAAAGAGGCTCCTAGTCATGAGTTGTCAAATCAAGCAGGAAATTAACTGCTCATAATTATTTCATGTGATCACAAGTGAACTGGCAAAACTTAACGGTCTAAAAATTATTGTTTCCTTCCCTGCAGGTTTGTAGATTATGGCTGCATGCTCATCATCAGGAGCGTCCATTTCCTCCCTGACGGACGATCAGTCGTGGATACCATCGGAGGAAAGCGCTTCCGGGTCCTGTCTCGAGGAATGAAGGATGGTTACAGTACAGCGGACATTGAACACTTGGAGGATACCAGGGTAAGAACCACAATGACTAACATTTGAATGATATTCTATCCAGTATGCTGTGCTTTTATAGTCACACTCCACCTGAGATCTGTAATTAGATAAAAAACCTTTCTAGTCGACAGAAGTTGACTGTAGGGTGTCACTAACAGGAGATTTAACACTGAATCGTCACCTTTTTAACAATTACTTTTTTAGAGGAATGAATATATTAAACTACCAAAATACACTGAAAACTTAATCAATTGTTTTCTTTCAGGTGGAGGACAGTGATGAGCTCCAGAGTCTACAAGAGCTGCATGATGCAGTGTACGAGCAGGCCCGCGACTGGTTCCAGAACCTCAAGGTCCGCTTCCACAACCAGATCCTGCAGCATTTTGGACAAATGCCGGAACGAGAAGATGACATCCAGGTAGACATCCACATCTGTCGCTATTGTAAACACACCAGGAGCATAATCTTACACTCTGCATCAGATATCAGACAGCTATATGCTGCACTAGCAGGAGAGTAGATGTCTGAGCAAATATTTGCTCTGACATTGCGTTTTTTAACAATAGAAGTACATTTTTGGTTCCCTTGTATTTACTGTGTTATTACACAGAAAAATATACATTTAGCTGACATATTGGAGGGTCACAATGAATGACTGGTATTGGGCTTATTTGTAGATCAATCTGTGAAAATTCTCAGCAGCATATCGCAGCTGAGCAGACGGCGGAGCAGAGACTGTTGAGAACAACAAGTCATTTGTTTATCTGCCAGCCTCCGGTACATGTGGTCATCACAACGTTTTAAATAACCAGATATGCAGATAAACAAAGATCCCAGTCATTTTATCACAACCTGATTCCAAAACAGTTGGGATGCTGTGTGAATTGTAAATAAAAAAAAAACAGACTGCAATCATTTGCAAACAGACATAATTACCTTATTATTATCATCATTATTATAACTATTATATTGGTTGTTTTGTTATTTTTAAAATCCGTGTCAGGCGAGCTCTACAAAAGCAGTCATTTTCGACCAAATAATGCAGGGTTTGAAAGCTGTTATTACTTCGTCTGGCACCGCAAACTGTGAGTCTAAAACGGGATCATCTCATGACACATTTGCTTTTTGGGGAAAAACCCGCATTACCATGGATTCACCTGCCTCTGAGGTCTTAATACCGGAACTCAGTTGTTGTGTGTGCGCTCGATTCTGGCTTAAAACTCGCAGCTCGCAGCACTGAAAGGGATTACAGCCCTGCTCTTAGGACAGCCACAGGGCGGAGTCTATTGACAATATAGGCTAAAGAGCTTTATGGGTGCTTCACATCTAATCCCACTGGCCCTGTTGCGTCATGAAGAGAATCCCAAACTCTACCACGTGCTCACACACTGAAACAGTGGCCGTGATCTTTAGTGGCGGCGTTATGCAACTTCTGACCCAGTCAGCCTTTAATTAATATAATCTAAAATGTAGAACGTAGTACAGATGAATTAAACAGGCTCTCTGTATCAAACAAACAGGGATTTTTTTTAGGGATTACCATAATAGGTAATTCATGAGCAATAAAATATAACCACACTTATTTAAAGTGCAGAGATGTGATACCCAGACTTTGGTGTGTTATACTGTAAAAAGACACAATTCTTATTTAATTTCAATTGTTGGCACAGTTTGTTGTTGTTGCAAGTCACCAAGCTGACCCTCAGATGAACTTAATTTGACTCTATGATATTATTATGAGTCTTGACAAGGTTTCTAGTTGTGAAATCAGAGGTTTTAAACTCTTCCTCCTCTCTTCTAGGCAACTGCTAATGGTCCAGCTTGCTGCTGGTGGCTCCTGGCTGTCCTCCCCATCGACCCACGCTACCAGCTGTCTGTCCTCTCCATGACCAGCCTCAAAGAACGCCTAGTGAAGATCCAGCAAATCCTCACATATCTGCAGAGCATCCCCAACAACTAGAGCTTCCTCTTCTCACAGACATCGTTTGGACTCAAGCAACCTTGAAGCGACATCTCACCAACTTTTGTTTTGATAACCATCAGACGACTCAAACAAGACCCATCACCGTTCTTAGCTTTTAAGCCTTTTTGAGATCAGAGCAAAGCTTGAAACACCCTTGAACTGTGCATCACTGAGACCGGAGATGTGGCTAAACCACCTCAGGGATACGGACATTATCTGTTTGTGACTTTAAAAAAAAAATAAAAAGACAAATGTGATGGCAACTATTCTCATCTGCTCTCTGTTCATTTTCATAGGAGCATCAGTGAAAGACCTTGTGGAAATGAGAGAAGAGCAGCTACAGAGAGTAGTAAATCAAACAATCACTTTCTTTAAGGGTAGTGCTAATAAAGCTGAGGTGAAGAAAGCGTTTGAGTTTGTGTTGCATCATCTCTGGTGGGACCAGTGAAAAGGAGTTTTTGTCTGGCTGTAGGATTGATGACGGCATTGGGGGCGATCGAGGTGTTTCTGTGGAACAAAATCCTAAATGCTGAAAGTCCAAAACGTGAAAGCAAGATGTGGTTTAGGGGAACCACAAAGTTCAACTAAAGGCTGGTGTATGTGTATTAAACACTGATGAAAGTATTAATCGATCTCTTCCGGGCATCACATTCTGTTTTTTTTACTTACTTTTCCCACATGCTTACTACGCACAACTTCCATTGCTGCCTCTTAGCAGTGGCTGAAGACCGCCTGGTTGAACGAATGAGACGATGCGTGTTTCTTCCCTTCATTTTCTTCCCGAGTTACTTCCAAGTTGTCTAGGGAGTTAGGTTTTATCTCTTTAGAATTAGGTCAGATGATTGACATGACCCTGAAGTCTCATCCTGGATTTTTACGCTTCTCTTCCACGTATGGTTAACCTCTATCTTCCAAAAGAAAATGTCTCTGTCGTGTGGAATCCCGCTGAATCGAGAGGATTACTCCTCTAAACCAAGAGATTCAGCTACCCAATGAATTAACTTAAAACTGAATTTAATTTATAAGTTATATTTGTACATTCTGACCATGTGTTTGTTTGTGAGAAATTCTAAAGGGGTCTTGCAATATTGTGACAAATCAAAACAAGACAAGAACAGCATGTAAACAGCCAGTGGGTTAACATTATTCTTCATTCAAAGCTGCTCCGTCTGCGCGGAGGAGAGGGGACGGTACCTGCAGTGCTTCGGTCGGGACTGCGTTCGCCTTACACCATATCGCATCGTGATTTAACACGATGCATTGGCTTGGTTACCATTCCT
>CAEMYA010000178.1:1242798-1270243 GCA_903131615.1 Diplodus sargus | reverse complement strand
TTTTTTTGCCATTGTATGAAGTATGTTTTATTGTATTTTTTTTTTGTTTTCTTTTCAGTGTATAATGTGTGTAAAGAATTGGGAAGAATTCAAGTCAAAGCTGTTTTATGTAAATCATCTGTAAAGAAAAAAGAAAAAAAGCTTTTGGACAGATCTTGCTTTTTGCTCAGATGTTATAAGTTAAAGATTTGAATAATAAATGCACTTCTTTTTTCAACTTCAGCCTAAGTGTCCAGTGTTTGACCTGTTTCACAGAAGATGTCGAGCAGTCTGTAGCAGCAGAGTGAAGCTCTCGCCTCGCTTTAAAGCCCTCTCAAAGAACAATGTTTCTGATGAATTGAATATTGATGACTTAATAACTACCTTTGGAAGTGCTGGTTGTGGTTTTATCAGTTTTGACAAACAAACCACAAACAGATGCTATATTCTGATTTGCGCTCGAGAGAATCACATATCTGTATCTGGATACACCCTCCATGAGTAATGTGAGGCGGCCCCAGACTCCCTTTAAAAACCCCAGAGTTTTGTGGTTGTTGAGTCGGGAGAAACTTTCTAAAACTCTGTGAGACAAATCTGTGACAAATTCTAAATCATTTGTCCCCTTTTGTAAATTTTGCATAATCTATTCCCATCTCCGTATGACATATTATGTCAGGTCGAGTTGAATAACACAACTTTTGGCTTTTACATGGCACAGAAAAGACATTTAATCAGTAACTGCTCACCCTAAATTTGAGCAAAGATCTATATTTCACTTGGTTAAAAGCAAAATATCCGTATCAGTGTTATGATGCACACAGATACCAGCATGTTGTACAGATTGTGCTCACTATTATGGAATGCCATTTTAATCAACATTGAATGAATGAATAAATAATAACATAAATAAATGGATAGCCTCTTTGAAAAATACTGACATTAATAAATAAATGTGGTAATAAACATCTAACTGAAACGTAAATATATGAATGAGTCAATACAGTTAAATACATTTGAAATATATAATTGTCTTCATTTCAAAGAAGAACATTTTTCAACTTGAATTTATTTCAGGGGACTTTTACTTAATAAAATATGCATTTAATCTTTAAAGGATTTATTTCACAGGTGTATTTCATTTTTTTCATAAGAACATGTATTTATTTATGTATACATTTATTTAATATCGACTAATATTGCATTCCATATGGACCTACCTAAGATCTGAACATAATGTGAGTGACGCCACATCTAGATGTGGTCAGGCAGCTCCAATCACATTTACATACCAGTGTAAATGATGTTAAAAAAAATAATTATGTCAAAATTGAGTTACTGATTACTAAGAAAGCCCCGAGAGTCCTTTTTTCCAAGTTACTGAACAGATCTTTTGGTGCCCTGTGGTCCTTCTGGCACTCCGAGATCCTCACATTCATCTTTTTTTCTTGTTTTTCCAAGGTCTAGATGAATTCACAAAGGTGATTCAGCCTCTGCAGTTAGAGCTCCAAGACTTGACCTCCACGAGGAGATCAGGGCTGCAAACTCAGTCTCATCTTTTGAAGAAACCCATTCGTTTTAAATATCCTTTCAGTGATTTTATCTGCTTTGTTGCTGCATGTTTTACTCACTTTTTTGGAGCCCAGAGGAAGAAACACACAAACCTGTCTGTACATTTCTCGGCCACTAGGGGGTGACAGTGGAGCGTCACTGTTACATAGCGTTAAGTGTTTCATAACTCACCCTTTACCCTGTGCACTCACTCAACTTTTATTATGAAAATATAAACAAAACTCTGTGACTCCTTTTACAGACTGACATTTCCACTACATAATAACACAAAGAAGAAGAGGAAGACGGCGTGAATCCATTAATCCAGTGCCGCGTGCTCCATCTTCTTTCATCAAAGGTCATCGTGCAGAAAGCATCATGAGGAACTCTGTGGAGAGAGACAGAGACGGCAGCAGATCCCACCGATAAGGACTTATGACACTCTCATGAAAGGACAGCACAGGATGCAGCCGCATCATTATCGGCCCACATCAAATTGTTCTGGAGACGCGCAGCCCGGCTCGTGGTGTGATGTAATGCCAAAGTGTTTCCATTACCACCAAGTTAATAAAAATCTGAAGTGATTATGGGGTGAAGTGTCAAAGAATAAAACAAAGCAGGAGGAGGATACGGGAGCGGTTTGGCTGCACATTCAAATTTAAAGACAGTTTCATTGTTGTTGTCGTTGAAGCGAAGGGGAGGTCAGGACTGGTTCTCCGGACAGGTAGCCATCCAACTCCTCAATTTTAAAAGGTTAACAACTCCATCCGCGCCTGCCAATTCCCATGATCATCTAATCTCTTCCTGTGATTGTTGGCAATCTTTTGTGATTACCACATGTTCCGGCTCACCGTAGATTCGCTTGTCAATCAGCGCAGCTATTGACGTATCCGGTCAATGAAACGTCGCCTCAGATAGCTTGTGGCAGGTCCCGCTGAATCCAACCAATCGATCATGTCGCATTGACTTCCTCAAGTACTTTGCTCTGAAAGACGTCTGATTGTAGGTGAGAACGCATCGATCGACTGAGTACTAAAGCCTAATTCCAGATTAAACCACTAACGTCCTCTCCTGAGTTACTCGTCGGACCATTCTCCGGAAGGAGAGGTAAACAGAGAGAAGGGGGGGGTGGCGGACCCGACACCTGAGCGATGTTCTCAGTGCTGCCACAGATGCTTGCTTTCTGCCCACGTGGCTAAACCGGACAGATATGCTGAAACCATGCCCTCGGGGCTAATTGATGATAATGAGCAGCACCTGCTTATTGATCCCCTCTGAGACTGACGCACCTGTTCATATGTTCCCAATAACTGTAATTGATTGGACTGCTGAGACAAGACAAACAGGATCACACCTCCAAGGCCTTTCCTGTGCCGCAAGCCGCAATTGCACATCGACGTGCGCGCGCGTGTGTGTTATTGTGTCCCATAGTATTGCTTATTTGCTTCTGAGGTAACACGAACAGGCTAATGAAAGACCTGAAAAGTCCTTGAGCCGTCCAAGTGAGTGTTCTGTGTGTAACATGTGACAGGTGCCCGGGCATGTGCATTGATTGGCTTAATGCAGCGCTGATTAGATTGGATTGGCCCCTCCAACCGTCCCACCTTGACTTCAACATCTTTCTTTTCCCATCTGGCCCTCTCCCCCACTCATTTCAGACTCATTTTCTCCTTCTGTCTCCTTCATCCTCGACCCTCTCCAGCTAGATTTACTGACCCCTCTGCCCCGTCCTCTCTGGATCGTCTTTTCCCTCCCGTACAAACAGCAGTTACCGACCTCTTATGTCTGATGAGCTCGAGCACCAGCGTCACTGACCACATCCGTCATGTTTCGTAAGTGTTTTTCTAAAAGGGACAATAAAGTGGATGTTACAGTACTCCACCAGAAGCTACTAATTATCAGATGCGACAACGGGGCTGGTATTTATTTTGATCGTGTGTGTGTGTCTGTGTGTGTCTTTGTCATCATTGCATAGTGTTTATTGTCTAAGCCCAAGGAAGTTGCGCTTTTGTCCGTGTACGTTTGTTTGTCAGCAGGATTACACAAAAACTAAAGGGCGGACTCCCACAGAACATGGATGGGGGGAAGGTCGTGACCCAGAGGAAACACATTCACGTTTGCTCACTTTCTTTAACGTTGCAAGAAAGGGCGTTTTTCCATACTTTCATTAATTTTTCCAGGGAATGATGCACAGATCTTGATGGAAAAATCTGATAAAACTATTTAGCTGGCTGTCATCTATGTGTGAGTGCAGTTTGATGCTGAGCCTAATTAAAATCTGGATCTAGCGGATTCAAATATGTTTCATTTGATATTGGATTTGGCTTGATTTCAGTAGAGGAGACTCCAGTATTTCTGTCAGTCGACAGAATTTGTCAGCCCAACAGCCTCCAAACCAAACGGGGTCTGAGCAGTCGCCAAACTCGACAGGCATTCTGTTTTTGTTTTGTTTTTTTGTTTTTTTGCGACTTGAGTCAAACACAGTTTATGTAAGATGAAGCACCGAGTTTGTGTTACCCTGTCGGGCAGTTGTTACCATGGTTACAGCTGGCCTGTTAACCCTGACTACATGTACAGTGTAGGTGAATCTCTAAACTTTTGTCCAAGCCTGGCCCGGCTTGTCTCATCTAACAGCAGCATCACGCCAATAATCCTATTTCTCCCGTCTCCTCCTCCTTTGCACAAATATTTCAATATGTTTAGTGAAGTTGCATTTAATTTCTTTTAGTTTAACTGGAAATTGGCAGTCTGGCTCTGACTACGCACCCCTCCGGCAACTGCAGAACCCCCTGGGGTACCTCTGGATGGGAACCACTGCTGAGGCCTTCGCCACCCACCCGTCTGTCTCAGTATTTCTTTTTTTAATTAATTGTTTTAATACCCTCTTACACCTTGCCCGGAGTCCACTCCTCTCCCACGTGTTCCTCCCTTCATGTCCCCAGCCGCTCACCATCAAAGTCGATGTTGCCGTCTTTGTTGAGGTCAATGTCGGCGAGGATCTCCTCCAGCTCTCCTTTCTTCAGCTTCTCCCCGAGGAGGGTCTTCATGCCCTCCTTCAGCTCATCCAGCGTGATCTTTCCATCGCCATCGCAGTCAAACTTCAATGTGCACGGTAAGTGGGGATTAAAGGAGGTGATGACACGAACATGTGGTGAATGAAGGGAAACAGAGAAACAGATCAGAGGTGACGAGGACGGGAGGTGGTACAGAGGAGGGAAGAACGGCGTCACATGTTCTAGGTTAATGGGGAGGTCGGAGAGATTGAATACGATATGTTGTAATGAGTATACTGTATGAGGAGAAGAAAAAAAAAGAGAAATAGATGGAAAAAAGTTATCAAGAGACACATATGACCAGACGGAGAGGCTCAGAGATCCAAACCTTATAAGTCACACTTTCAGCATGTAATTACAACATGGCTGCATGAGGTCCGTTGTAATCTGAAAACAGCTTGAGTCTGCAGATGGGGCTCTGCTGACTCATGAGGTGTTAGTGCTGAAGTGAGAAAGACTTTTTGAAGTGACTATGAGGTGAAAATGCGTTCTCATTTGTACAGAGAGCAGACTATCCACTGCCGTTGCAGAAGTTCCTGCTCAGAAACAGTGGCGTTGCGAGCCAATTCATTATTCTCCACAAATGGATTCAAACAACAGTACATTTCTGGCCTTCCACAGCATGACTCAGGATCTTGACGAGGACGCATGAGTGGTAAAAAAACAAACAAACTCTGGATACAATGGCAGAATTGGAGGATGCAGTTAACAGAGCAGCTGGCGATGAAATGGCGACGCCGCAGATGCTTCATTGTGCTTTTAGCCACCAAAAAAATGCGCTATTTGAGAGCAAAATGCCTCCGACAAATTGATTGGCACCTTGTTTAATTGGCACCTGTGCCAGCCCTGTGGCCTGCAACAGCCAGCGAGTGACATCATCAGGAGAGCCGCTCGTCGTTCCGTCCGCTCTCTCCTGAGCCACTAACACGCCATAGCTGATTTCAAAGCCATGAATATATAACTGTAATTGGTTTTTAAGCCCCCCAAAATGAATAAATAATTCAGCGTGTTTTCACACTCTAGACTGGGATAGACATCTTTAGATGATTTTACAGGAATGTCCAGTCACATTTTCGTACAATTTCTTTCAGGCTACAGCTCAGATTGTGTTACATTTTGAGGTGTACAACTATATGCTGTTTTAATATTTCCATGTAAAAATACTGTACTGGTAAATACAGAATTTAAATACCTATTTGCCATCACATTACTGTTATAAAAAACTTGAGCAGTGATAGCTGATGTCTAATCCACCTGTTTCTTTTCAAACTAAATGCACAAGGCTGCACTTAAGAAAAGATAAACTGATTTCATAATGTGCACTCCAATATGTTGTCAGTTACAATCATTAAGAGCACATTATCAGTGTTGTCTGTTGTGCAGTGACCATTAAAAACCTATCACGCTGTGATGTATTAAACGGGTGAGCTCAGGTGTCTGAAGCGGTGCTTATGAATAACAAGATCTCCTCATTTATTTTGCTTGGTCTGAGACTATGTCACACCAGGGCCTGGCTTTAAGGGGACAATCTATTCAGCATTCGGGTGCCTGCCTCTGTATTGACATCGATGAGAGCAGCCTAATAGACATTTCCTCCGGACCAATGAGGCGCAGCAAAATCTCAAACAAACTCGTCAGTGTAACGAGCACGAATTAGCAGGTGAGGCAGGTGGCAGGGACATAAAAACACCATCAATATAAATATTTTCCTCCCCCCTTAAACATTTTTCCTCTGCATTCAGCACCAGCTCCCCTTCTTCCCTCTGACTTGTTTACAAGTGTGAGTCATGCACTCTTGGCCCTCTCTGAGGAGCAGTCCTGTTGCACACTTCAAAGTACTGTCATAGTATCAGGCCCCTTTACGCTTACTTGAAGTCGGACTTCACAGTGTCTAGCCGGGGACCTCTTACCTGTTTGAAGGCGCAGCGGAGCTCCTTCAGTCCGACCATGTGAGCCGTCTCAGCCAGCATCCTCGGTCCCATTAGCTCACAGAAATCATCAAAGTCCACATGCCCACCCCCTGCAGAAGGACAGGACACAGGCACACATGTACAAGTTGACTACCGAGGTATAATATCCACGACCTCCTGGAGAGTCCTTGCTTGACGTGTGGATTCATGCATTAAACATGAAGGTGTCAGAGGATATTGGTGTATGCAGTAGTCTGCTGTGTTATTATCGACCTAGTAACAGAAGTGACACTTAAACTGGCATTAACTGATGTTTTTGGTCAATTTGGGGTGGAACAAAAGGCCTAAAGCACAATATTGTCGTCTTGTTAAAATGGGGAATATGTTAGCAGACATTTGCAAATCCGGCTGCAAGGTAAACATTTCATTCATGTACTCAGGAATTCTCCAGGTGGGTAAATGAACAGTATAAACGTATCAATACAAAATCAATAGACTGTATTCACATGGCGGGCATTGTCCCCGACACCATGCTCAGGGTGGAAAGCTCGCACGCTGTTAGGCTGTTCCAGCCTGCAAGTCATACAAATGTAGGTGACTCTGACTCATTGTTATCATTCACCACTTTGTCATTGATCAGCCACTGAAAAGAGAAAAGAAAAAAAAAACGGAGAGGGGCATGGACCATGTTTCAAGATGGCGGCATTTTGATAACACGTTAACTAGCGTTAGGTACAGCTAACATTAGCATTCAATGTAATGTCAAATGTAGTTGAGGAAAAGTTACAATATTTCCATCTAAAATAGCAGTTAATGGAAATATTCAAAGTCCAAATACTATTACAAGCACCGTAACTCAATTTTTAATTTAAGCATTTCATTAAAGGCAGTATCTGCCCGTCTTTCCTGACTGGACTGTGAAAGTTTGCGAATGTCGTCACCGCGTGGAGATCGCCAAAACGCATTCAGCTACGTATGTGCTCATTTCACTTCCTTCAACCCTGTTAGAACAAGGTCTGTTTTGCTCGATCCCCATGGTAATTATCAAAACAGACTGATACAATGGGGAAGGCTCATGTTATTAGCTGAACAAAAGGCAGGCTTATTTGATAGTGTGGACCAACGCGCCCCGGCCTGTTTTCATTATCTGGGCTTTGGCGGATGTGAGAGAGGGCCGCGCGGCTGTTTCGAGGTTCAGAAAAATTAAATCAGCGCTCGAGAGATTTTGAGCATGAAAACCAAACTATGTCAAACTCTGCCTGGGTAGAAAAGACTTTTTCAATTGTGCTGAATCGTGATACAAATGGCTCAAGCTGTCAACAGCAGCTGAAGGGGTTGTGAAATCAAAGACAGTTAACTCTATGATATTTGAGCTAGCAAATAATTTTCATACTCGCCTCGAGGTGCGGTATCTTTTTTTGCGAACTGGCTCTACCCTGGCGGAGCAGCAGTCTGTTGGGGTTTCCTGACACAGCCTCGAAGACTTTCTGTGCCTTAAGTGGGTCAGTCTATGATCATGCACTAGAAAAAAATTCTCCCATAAGTCTTAGGAGATTATTATTGTTTTTTTAATTGATAGTGTGGCGCTAGTTATATTCAAAAAGAGCAAATTTCATGGTATTAATGGCTCTGAAGGTATTACGCCACAGAGATTAAACCAGGAGTTTCTGAAGCTTGTTCTATCTTGTGGGTCAAATTAAGGCATCACTGAATAGATGAATAATTCATTTTACACAGTATGAAACACAGCACAGAATATAAAATGTAATAACCACCACCAAATCCATGTTCTGAACACTTATCTCACATGTAGGGATGTGAGATGTTTTGTGCACGATTTGAAGCACCGCGTATTGTTATCGGCTTGTTCCAGCTTAACATTAAAGTCCTCGTGTGTAAAGCTTATAACTCTTATCAGAGAGACTATTTTCATGGCTGCATGATAGCATCAAGTGATAAATTCTCAATGAAATATGAGACATTTTTATAAACATCTCCCTGCAATTCAGCCTGATGTGTCTGGTGCTGCTTTTACGCTCCGGAGACTCGACATTAGTGGTTTGTTTCCTGTCGTGTTTTTTGCAGTGGTGCAAATCAGATGGGGACATTCACGAGATGTTTATGTGAGGTTAATGCAGCCGACGCTCTCCAGATCCAAAGCTTTATAAGACCATCTAATCAGGAGATTATTTACACGTGGGAGTCCAGGTGAGTCCGATTACCTTAGTTAGTAGCACAGAAGACAGCTGCACCGGGATCCCTGAGGATGGCAGTGGAGAAACACCACCTCACTGTATCTGTCATGTAACTGTTCTGCAGCTAAGCATTTACAGGGCGGACCTGAAGTCGAACGTTTTTCTCATTATTAGTGTTATCATCCTGGGGGCTCAAAGCTTTATAACACAGTAGCGTAAATTGATCCTATTTCTCAAAGCGGGCACATAACACTCTGAAGTCTCCAAGGCAATTAAGATCACTGTTATGAGAAAGGATGTTTGTTACACACACCTGGTTCAAGGGCTTGTTCAGCTTAATATAAGAAATAAAAATACATAAAATGAATTACTCATCTACAATGGCGTCTTGCTAAGTTTGATTATATTTGCTTCCATTTTGATTTATCTGTGGGTGCGTTCCTAAAGTCAAATTCAGAGCTTACCAAGAAGTTTTGGTATATACCGCATGTTTATTCAGAGTACCACTCTCTAAGAGCAGCCAGTGTTTCATGAACAGTTGAAATGGCAGTCCTGACTGAATGTAGGAACTGTGGACTGTTGGGAAATATAACCCAAATAATTCCACTCACAACCTTGAACAAGAATGAAAAGGGGTCATTTAGCTTTTCTTAAGTTGGCTTACAGATCTTGGTTATTGTTGATGTATTGTGTAGAAATGGTAAAGGGGCTCTGTGACACAATTTGTAGAAATCTTCAGGTATTAATAACCTTTTTATTGGCCAAATGTGAGCGGACTATGTGATTGCCTATACAAGCCTGTGGATGATATTGTTTAAGTTGTCTAATGCTGCTGGACTGTGGATGTCTTTGTAAAGGACTGGGGTCAGATTCTTCGCCACAGTCCAAGGATGTGACTTTATGTCTCAGTGCCTCTGCAACAGGAGTTGACTACGAACAAATTAAGATAAGTTAACGACCAACATCAAGCACAACACAGACGTTCCACAGTGCCCCTTTGAATTTATTTGGCTACATCAGATTAGAAGACATAACGAGCTAACATATTTAACTTGAGTTGTAGGTTAACCGCACAGATAAAAAGGTAAAACTTTTGGGTAAATATGGCCTTCTTTCTAACGTTGTTGATGTTAACTGTTAATCATTAACCTCACGTCAAAAATTATCTATAAAGAAAGCGCACCGCTAACAGAGAGCAAAGGTGGCTAACGTTGGTTTGGAAATGGCGTTCGCTAATATAAACACAACAAAGAGCCTCTTTAACATTATTTAGCTACAGTATATAAGATAAGAAGACATATTTAGCTAACCTGCTTGAATTGAGTGAATGTTGCAGATAAAACTGTAGATCTTTTGGGCAAAAACGGCATTACTGAATAACGCTGTTGATGTGAATGTAACCATCGCTAAAAATGACCTACAGTGAGCACACAGCTAACAGAGAGCAACTGTCGCTACTTTGGAAATTAAATTAAGTTTGCTAACATAGCCTCATCCAATGATGTCAGTCACAGCACATGTTGCCTGAGAGAACATCTATTTCTAAAAACAATAAAGCTGTTTAATATATTCAACTTATTTCTTCAGTAGAAAACCAAAAGTATAAAGTAAAAAAAATAATTTTTTTTAAAATGCTATAAAAAGTAACTGAAGTTCAGCTACATGCTAAATGTGTAATAGTTGTTTTTTTGTTATATATTTATTTTTTTTACTGAAAGGAAATGAAGGTCTTTGGGGAAGTGTCTGAATCACTCCTTTTTCGTTTGAGTGAGTTGGAGGGGCGGCAGTGTTGGATTAACAACAGCTGTCACACTGAGCTGCAGTTCTTAATATCAGCAGGGGATCGAGAGACAAACTAAACAAAGTTCCCTTGCTTTTAATTCACGGGCAGAGAGTGTTTTAAAGCAGTGGGATAGAAGAGTAAGAACCACACCAGCAGCTAAATGGACCAAAGTGACATTTCCAGGTAGGTTTACCTGCTGTTTAATGTGCTACAGCTGAGCTGCTAATTATCTACTGACGTAAGCAGTGCACTTTATGATCGTGTCAGTTAAATTAGCAGCCTAACAGGAAGCTAATGTGATTTTGTAGTCCGTGACTCATTCTGCTGTACGGCTCAGTGTCTCACTTATAAAGCAAGTTGTTCATCTACGTAGAAGAGTACAGGAAGGAAATTAATGCAATTCTACGGGATGCAATCATGACACAAAAATGAATGTCTGCTGAAAATTAGTGTTTCATCCCCTCCTCCTGGTTGGTTTTAAATCTGTTTCATATATATTGTATGAGCCTGGCCAAACAGCCGATCTGATATGCAGCATTTTTATCATAGGTTATCAGAATCAGGGTTTTTCATAATTGATTGCCGATTAAATAAAGAAATGTAAAAATGCGCCCTGAGTTCGGATGCAGCACGCAATCTGCAAAGTTGCTAGTAACTAGAGTTATCAAATACATGTAATGAGGTAAAAGTACAACATATAAGTACAGAGTAACATAAAATGAAAATACTCAAGGAAAGTTCCTCAAAATTGTACGTAAATCTGTAGTCTGTAACTATTTTTTTGTTATATTTGCTAAAATTGTCATTATGATCTGACAGTAGAATAAGACACAGGTCAGCTGTGTGAAAGTCCACTGTCTGTGGCTCCGCCCAGTAGCCCTAATTTGATTTGCAAGAATCCACCGCTCCCATCTCAATACAACCAATCAGAGCCAAGGGGACTGTCTGAGAAGTGTCAATCACCGTTGTGCGCACACTGCTGGCAGCCCCCCCTTCCTCACGCAGCGTGTACTCGGCAGTGCCCCTCCCCCGTGCAGGTGCAGTGCCTGTTCTTACCGGTCAGATACGTTTAAGCCAAAACTGCAAACAGTGGCGGAGTGCAGACACCAACAACAGACCTGAAAAATGTCCCAACATTGCCCACATCAAAGAGAAGAAATAAGAAAACTGACAAAGAAAAACGGTGTAAAAAGAAAGAATTGGACCGAGCCAGAGAGAAAACTAGGATAAATACCGGAGCGTCATTTCAGAGGTGGAGGGAGCTGTCGGATGTGTAAGGACCCAGGAGCGACTTGGACGCTTTTCTGCTGGACAAGTAAGGACCCCTGCTTGACTTGTGTTTAATTAATGTTTTAATCACAAAGCTATGGCAATGGTTACAGTAATACTCGCAATAGCGCATATGGCCGTACGATGTTGCAGTCGAGCTACGTAGCTTGTTGCTAAATCTGGCTTGTTAGCTTGTATGCTAACTCCGGGGTTTAGCTCTGTCTTTATGGCTACTGGTTAGCGATAGTGTCTTTCAAGTGACCGGGCAGTCATAACGTTAGTTAGTGTTCAGTAAGCTCTGAAGTGGTTGAATTGGTTTAGAGAAATAACGTTACTCATGCTTCAGAAAAGCAGCATGGCATTGCACCGAGTAATGATTAAGTGGCAACTCCGTCTACCGCGATGTGAGGAATATTGTTTGTTACTCGGGGTATATACAGTGATCTGCATGAGGCACTCGTCAATGTAATTCAGTTGTATTGGTCAGAAATAGAACAATCAGGGCTTATGTTGTTATTTTGAATGCGACATCTTGGCTATCTGGCTTTCTCTGTTACCATGATTACAACCCTGCTCGTGCACAGCAGGCTCCTCTGTGGGGAGGGGCTTTGAGGGCAGGGCTGCAGCAGCAGAGAGGAAGAAGGAGGGACCAGGGAGCTGTGCACAAGTCCACTTTCTTCTCAAAACTCCAGACTACAGCTTTAAGTACAGTATGTACAATATAAAAATACTTAGTTATATCCCATCCCTGCATGGTGTGCTGACAGTGAGGCGGAGGATGAATGCTGCACTGTAATGTAGTGTAACAGAACCACAGTAATCTCAGTTAACGTCAGCCACCGTAAGCCATCGGATCGCAGCCCGGGGGTTGCAAGCTAATTTCCAAGGATCACCTGATGTGAATAAAGATATCTTAGATCAGGGAATAGCTTTTACATCACATTACCTATACCAGTGATGTGATTTTTTCCTTAAAGTACATTTGATTGAATGATTGTGAGATTCTGAAGTGATGTTCAGACTGCAGGATTCAGATTTGTCAGATCAGATCTGTAAGCATTATTATCCGGATGTGGTCAGCTCGAACCTACTATATCTGCGTGGGCAGCTGCGGTAGCAACATAGGCATCAGTCACTATGTATGCTGGTGACACGACTTCCCATCACAGAAGCACTAGAAATGGAGATCCATCATTTTGCTCCCCTGACAATCGCAATGTCAGGTTGCAGGGTGATTTTTCAGCGTGACTGTCCACAGACTCTGTGTCGTAGCGGGACGGACTCTGCTCAGCTGCTCTGATGCACTTCCGTGTCTCTGGATTTGATGTTGTTGTTTCTGTGTCACCGTGTGAGTGACACAAAGGACAATTTGGAATCACTGCCAGATGCTACTGGTCAGACCAAGTCAGGCTTTACCTGAGCAAAGGTGCAATTTATAGCAGATGAATCAAACTTTTAATTTGTAGGAGAATAAGTGTTTTCTTTCATAAGAAACAACACACTGCACAACTGGTATACACATACACATCTAAAAAAAATTGTTCTCCGTGTTGCACGTGTCTGCATGAGCCCTCCATTGAAGGTTTATGTAAAGTCTTGGCAGACAACTCATGGGTTTGCTGAGATTCTCGGGCCTTGCTCTGACACTAGGTAGGTGTTAAATGAACCGGTTCTCCAGGCTTGTGGCGAAAAATCAATACAATGATGATTCACCTTAAGCTTTAAACTCTAACCACACACAGATCTATACTTGATCATTCAGAGAAGACAGCGACTCGGCAAACACACCCTCGTTAAGAGCACAGAGGGAAAGTTAGAGCTCAAACAAACACACGCTTCTTCATGCAGACTCACACTCCCACGCCCCTGCACCTGCTGTGTGAGGGCCATCAATCAGTCTGCTAAAACGTCTCCAGTGTCCCCAACTTCAAAGACAAACATCGGGAAAGAACGTACGCACACGACTACACATGTTTGTGCAACACACACACACACACACACACACACACACGGGCACGTTACTCACATATACCTGCCTCGGAGAGACAATCAATCACGCGCACACACCTTTAACCACTGAGGAAGAAATGAAATCCGCACAACCAGACAGGTAAATACGCACATTTCATCTTGATTTGCTGGATGATCTCGATGAGCTCCATCTCTGTGGGCATGTAGCCCATCGTCCGCATGCAGTCTGCGATGTCTTTGTAATGGATGAAGCCGTCGGCGTCGTAGTCAAACTCCTTAAAGGCTACCTGCAGCTCTGGCAGACAGACAAACAAATTACAGTGATAAACCTGCAAAGTAGAGGAACATATTTTGTCCCAAGAGCCAAATACACACACAGGCGGCGTGCACAGATACCGATAGTTACACTCCGAGTAAAACTTTTCGCGAAGTTGGTGACTCAAGCGAGTTATGCTGTTTCAATTGATTTTTCTTTTTAGCTCTGAGTCATTGAAGAACGGTCCAAGGCAGACTGAGCAAACCCTCAGTCTCACACATAGATCACGAAGAGGAGCGAGCTTAGCGGGAGAAAAAACATCGATGCGATTGATGAAAGCTGTGCAATCGACGAGCTATTTATCATGTGTTAGGATCATAATTGCACCAATGACATCTTACCATCTAGCTCTTCTGGCATCAGCTCTCTCTCCTGTGGAGGCAGAGAGAGACAGAGAGTGAGAGAAAGAAAGTGGAAATAATTACATGACAGCAATCGGAGGACGAGATGTAATACAGGGTGGCTTTAAAATAGCAGAATTCTCCAGAGAAATACCCCAGTGATAATCTGTTTTTGACTACCAAATTAGAATAACATGCATATCATGTCAACACTGCCGCATGCTGACAGTGGACTCTAATGGGATTTCACCCAGCGACATGTCTTTCTAATTTGCAAAAATGACACACAATACCCTCGCTGCACGTAGGCACGCACGCACAGACACACACACACACCCGCTCTACATCTGCATCGTCCCGTGGGAGACGCAGCATAAGCTCCAGTCTGCGTGCATACAAACAAACACCCACGCACGACTGTGTGTGTGGCAGTGGGTCGCGCAAACGTTGCACTGACGCAGAGACGCAACAGACACATGTAAGCGCACGTATAAAAAAACCTGACACAAGACACATGTGATTTGCATACAGCCTTGTGTGTGGAGCATTGAATATTCTCTGCCTTGTTTTGACATTTGCTCAGGGCTCACTCTCTCTTACCCTCTCTCCCTCTTTCTCTCCCTTTTTTTTCAAGCGTTGTCAGAGAAGTTGAGGTAAAAGCTGGGAGCCAGGAGCAAAGTCTCCACATCGATAGTCATTAGACGTAATGGATAGCAGTGAAATTTATGTGTGCTCAGGGCTTAAAATAGCAATATGTTAATACATTCCACTGGTTGCAGACAGACAACTTTGATCAAAACACATTATAATTTGGCCATCAGTTGCAGTGCAGCACATGTGCATATCCTCAGGCGAGAGATATCTTTGAAACACACTCGAAATTCGAGTTTAAAGAGGATGAGCCTCATCATACAGTTTATTGGCCATAAATGTGCTGATATTTTAGCAAAACAAATCACATGCATCAACCCCCTGAAACACTGCTCAAATAAGCATATTTGAAAACATGTACTGACTGGAATATACATGTGTAAAGCTTTGAAAGATCATTAAATGAAGATGCCATTTAGAAGAAAAAAAACCCCGCTAGGGCCGACATCATCTCGACTCAGTGTGCAGCTCAACACAGGAACTCCATCACATCCACAGGGGGAAGCAGGAAACATGCAGTCTCAGTCATCTTCTTATAGAGCAGCTGAAGCTGACATATGGAGATATCGCTCAGCACAAAGAAGACACACGCCCGGAGGATATCTATAAGTTCAGAGAAACAAGACTGACACTCAAGCTTATAACAGCTCGCTTTATGGCGAGCACAAACGTGCACAGATTTGCTGTAGGCTTATTTTTCCTCACTTTCCCGCAGAAAGAAAAATGTATCAAGGCTGAACAGAATTCAAGAACTGAGATAAAGTGGAGGTGGAAGTAACAAATAATATCTATCCATGTACAGACCTGATATCTTTGTTACGTCAGACTTTCATCCCACTGTATTTTCACTTGTTCACATCCAGCTGATTGCTGTGAATAAACCCTCCGGAGGTCTTTTTACTTGCAACACTTGGAATATAGCTGCATTCTTTGAGTGTCACGTTGAGAAATGTTAAGATGTCGCGTTTTCAGTTTGTGATTCTGTAATTTCCTCTTTTATTTTGAAGTTTTGCCCTCATGTGTCGTGTTTTACTTTTCATTTCTCACCTTTGTGAGATTTCCTGCTCTCTTTCTGTGTTCACCTGTGCCTCGTTTGTTAAGCAGCCCTTGAGTGTGTGTGTTTATAGTCTGTGTGCTCCCTGATGGGGAGTTCATCCTGTGTTACTCCCCTGGCTGTGACATTCACCTGAGCCGTTTCCCTGTGTCTCCCCGTGGCTCCTTGTGGTGTGTTCCTGTTTTGTGTTTGTGTTTTATACTGGTTTAAACTTTGCTTTTGGTTGAACTTTGTTTGACTTTTGTTTTTGATCTTGGTATTTTGGGTATTTTGCACTTCTTGGTTTTTTGGATTCTGTGTTTTTTTTTATTTTTCAGTTTCTCATGAAAAGCTCATTTTTTTGTTTTAATCCTTCCTGCCTCCTGGGTGTTTTTGCATTTTTTGCCAAACCTAACAAAGATAGTTTGAATGTATCATCATCACTTAGTGTTACTTCAGTCTTTTTAATGCTAATTCTCAACTTGCGTCAATGCTCAATTTACGTCAATGCTTCTCATGGAGGACCTTTTCGCTTTTAATCGAGCGTCTTTATTTCCATTACTTTATCTCTATTTAAACGTAATTTTCAACCTTCCATTTGTTCTCTTTTACTGCTGAAAAATTGAGAGATAAATAGACAAATCAGAGCAGCGGCGGAAACCGAAATGCAAAGAGAAGTGCAATATTTTCCTCCTAATGCATGTTGGCACTCAGGGTGGCTTATACATAAATCATACAAGGTCATCCTGCTCAAGTTCACAATAGCTTCAGGAAAAGGAGAGGCTCCCATGGTTTATTTGGAAGCCCCTGCGCGTGGCAGCCGTTCAAATGATTATTCACTGTATAATACTGCCAACAGACTCCAAACACAAATGCAATGCCAGGAAGCAAATTGCATCAAGAGTTATCTCACTGTATGTGAACCCTGCCTCAGACACTGAAACACTTATGATTTATATAAACCTCTTAAGTTTTAATATGGCTATTGATGCCGCAGAATGAACAAACAAGCAAAGAAAAAAAAAAGAAAAACTCTTGCTGCCCAAAGCTGCTGTTTACCCTGCACAGGATCCCCTCAGTCTACAAGGGCATATTTAGATAGCAAGGTCAACACATTAATTGGATTTTTTTTTTCTCCATCCAGAAAGGATTAGACAGCATGCCATGCAGACTCTCAATTCATCCGTCACAACGAGCCCATTAACAGTTAATTGTATTCTGTCTGGCTGCACATGGCCCATTGAGCAGCCTACCTATCGCTCTGCAGGCATGGACACACGTGAGGTATGTGGACGCTTCACGCAAACGCACGTGGTCCTCACTCACACAGCTACACCATGTACATACTCTGCTTATTGGCGAGTGCAGTCCGTTTCTCTTCCAACGTGGCTCCGACATGTAAATGCATCAATTGTTTTCCCTTTAGCCGGCCCCTTCTTCAGTTTGGATCTAATGAGGGCTGACAGTGAACCTTGCTAAGGGGGTTATTAATACTTGTGTTGAGGCAGGGATTAGGACTGCTGCTGGATGGATGGTCTCCCTGCCTCAGCGTCACAGCAGCAACCAAAACAGCACGTCCTCCATTCTGTAGGCACGACACATACCGCCCTACCTGGCTTCTAGTAAATTCAAACCGGGGACCGTCACGGTAAAACAGGACAGATCAGTCGTGGCAGGTGAGGTAGTAACTCAGGGAGGGATGTGGAAGCGGAGTCCACGGAAGCCCAAGGTCACTGTGAAATGGTCTTTCAATTCCCATAAATTGCTTCGAAACAATGAAACGGTCCCATTAGTTATTAAGGAATCTTGTTATGAAACGTCATTAAAAGGTTCTTGGGCACACAACTCCCCTCGGCTTAGATTTCTCTGTTATCTTTTTTACGGTAGAATCTCTTTCATGTTATGAAGGCATTTATGGAAAAGCCTTTGGCTCTGCTTTGTAATAAGGTCTCACCAGGAGGGTCCCATACAGTTCCACGATTAAAGGGATCTTTTACGAGTTCTGTCTTATAAAATAATAGCATCATCCCTACCACTGTTACTACTAATAACAATCATACTAGTAATATCTCCCACAGTACACTAAGAACAAACAAACAAAAAAAACAGAATAAAACACATTTTACAAAGCGCATTAAACATAAAAGAGGAAAACAAGCGACAGAACAAAAGACCCGTGACCTGACTATTGAGCCTCTGTTATTGCTATCATACAGCAAAATAAAAGTATTTTTTTTGTGGAGTGGGGTGCAAATCAGTGTAAATGCCAAAAAACAAAATGAGGAATAATCCCATAAATACTTCATATCCCTGTCCTCGTCATATCTACCAACTGGACTACACATCTACGTCATAGCCAGGGGAACATTTACTCATCTTGGTGTAATTAGATGTATTTTTCCAGGGCTTTGATGAGCCATAACGGACAAGACTGTGAAATTATATTAATAAGCAACTAATTTGCAGCGGTAAACACATTTTGAAGCAAGTGTAATGCCGCATGGATTAATTGGTTTCTATTTTCTTTCAATATAATGAGGGAATGTTAATTAATGTATCTATAAAAATATTTACCGAGGACATCTTTCTTTTGTCTTCTGCTAAAACATCCATCTTGCTATACAATATGTGCTCACTACGGGATGATTAAACTATTCTATGGTTACGTTTACACCTCTAACACTTGATACAGATATTAAAATGTCATTGAAATTTAACTGAAAACAATCCTTCTCTAATATCAGCTGTCAAAGTGGTTTTGTAGCCTAATCCTAAACATTACACCAGACCTAATCAACTGACGGCCCGTGGGCCAGTGTGGCCCTTTAACAACCTCACTCTGCTTTGATCATATTGTTAGTTGGCTAATTAGCACATTGACAAAATATGTCAGTTGCTATAAGCACAAAAATCCTCTTAATTCATTAAAAGTTTTAACCCATGCTGGTTTAGCCAAAGGTATTTACTAGAATCAAACTAACAACCTACTTTTACTTTACAAGGTGCACTGTTTTAACAGTTAATTCAATTGAGAGCCTTACAGGTCATACAGAGGGAATGTAACAGTCCAGACTTGTGGTACTGTGTTTTAAAATCTCGCCCCTCTACAAAAACAAGTCAATAGGTATGCCCTAAAACCTACACCTAAATTCCCAGTCTCTGAAATCAAAGATCCTCCCCTTTATTGACCCATCCGGATCAACTCTCTACAACTTAGTATAGTGCACAAAAGGAGCACGTCACTCTGAACTTAATCCAGTTTATTTGACCACAACATTATTGGAAAAGGATTTAGTAATAAAAAGATCAGGTAGGATTCAGTGGATCAGCTGACATGTGAAATCCAATCATATTCAAGCAGGTGTACATCATGACCTGGCCTGTCAGTACCCTCATGCCAACTCCCTCCACCAGCTCAACCCCCTCCTTATATTTTAGGTATTTTCTATGATTTAATGAAGATTTTTCTAAAGATTTAATGTTCATTCGCGTTTATAATAAGCGGGGCAACTGTCAAATCTGACACCAACTACATATTTTTGGCGGGAAGTCGTGACATCCCCAGCCGTGTTTGTGGCAACCCAAACAGGCAAATCACAATCTTTTCCCAATCAAGTGTTTTGTGCCTCGACCTTATCAGAGCATGAGCACAGAAAATTAGATATAGAGAAATGTAAAGTTGCAACACATCAGTGATTTTGCAGAAACATACATTGCCAACATTTATTCTGGTGATGTATATTGACACATTGGTTCATAATGCTGGTGCACAGTGACTGTTTTGTGAATAAATAATTCTGGTTTTCTGCATGTGGAGTTCCAGCTTTTATAATTTTAGTGGAACATGGAGGAAGTACTAGCAATTAATGTCCATTTTCCACCAGTCATTTTAATGGATATTTGCCAGGTTTCTGTCCTTGAAGAAGCAGTCTCATTAGCAACTGGATCCGATCCACAGCCATTTCCTTCATACCGAGACAAACCATGTCGCCAAAGTCTACCTCTGTCTCCTGAACACTTAAAAATACCATGATCTTAAGTTTTTGTGAAAGATATCATCCATAAGTGCGCACAAACAAATCACTTTATCACATACAGTTGATGTATAATGTTGCTCTCCATATAAATCAACTTGTATTTTTGGCAGAAATGGTGAAGGTGCCATTGAGCTGCATCACTTGTTGGCTCATTTCCAGTTGTCAGTAGTCCAAATATTCAGTGATGCCCTACAGCAAACTGGGATCAGGGTATCAGGAGTGAGCAGAGCCAAAGTTTAACTTGAACCCACCACAATGTTCATGGACGCCGGCCCAGTGTCCATCAGTGAAAATACTTTCTTTTTTTTTTTCCTCTCGATTTTGAGGATGATGTAACAGCCCACACTCCTGAAGAGATGTTTTTTTTTTTTTTTCATTTGAATGAATAGAGGTGGGTAATGATATTGACTCACCATAGTCACTTTGCCTCGATTCTGTATCAGCAATGAATGGTTAGCAAACAGGGTGTTGGTTTTCAGACAGTCATCGCTCACTGCAAACAGCTACAACCAGTGTTTATATTTCCGATCGATAGTTACCACTTAAAAACAGCTGAACAAATAGATCAATTTTACCACTCCATTCTGTGTAACTTTAAAGTCAATGTTGTTTCTTACTGCTGTGTCTCAGTCTATAAAACTCCAGTCTATTGACTTTTTTCTCTCCAAACTTTCTCTCTAACAGCCTCATGGCCTGTGGAGACGCAAATGTTCAAAATGAAGGAAAAAAATAATCACATGTGTGAATACAGACAAAACCTATGTTGTAGCCGAAATAATAGTTAAGTTACTCAATTTTTATGAATGAAACTTATCCCTGTTTCTTTTCACAATCACATTGTATTGGCGGTCATTTGTCCTGAGTGAATGGAGAACCACTCACAGAACTGGACCTGGTTGTCATGACTGACAGATAAAGATGTTCTGATGTAAAGTGGCGAAATAAAATAGGAAATATTAAATCAGAACATTGGTGGTCATGGATACAATAAACCACTATTGGCTTGTGGTAGGAAATTGGTCACGACCAGTGGTCCTGCCAAGTTATAAGTCTTGTTGAGCCATCCATTCACTTAAATGAGTGTAACTGACTCTCTCATTTTTCAAGCATAATTTTGTGTGTGAGTCATAATTACTACAGCTGATAGTGGGCCTTGTCTAAGCCTTCAGAATAATAGTATAGTATAGTAATAATAGTGGCCAAACCATGTAATTACAACGTCATGGGATGCACTCGCCCCCAAAAAGACTTTTTGTGTGTGTGTCACAACTGTGTCACAAAATCAATTTTGTTTGAGTTTCCATGTTGACATTTTAGACAGTTGAGAAGAGCCACATGATTAAATAATTCAATCCCCGTTCAAGTTAGCGGTTTGCTGGCATGGCTTTTGTGCGCCTGGTCAATGGGTTCCAAATTGCTAAACCGATGTGGAAGAGTCGGAGAGTTTTGTACTCAAAAGGTGAACTTATTGGCTTCATACACCAACGTGCATATGCCACCCGGCCGCATCATCCATTTCCCAGTAGATGTCTGAGGCTTTGTCCAGCCCTTTCTCACTCCACATGTGTCAAACACAGTAGCTTGGTCAGTGGGCAAATGCTTCAAACTACCGCATGTTGCTGTAGGTACCAATTTAGTGTCATTTCTGACCGTGCCCCTCGAACTAAAAGCCTAACACAGTGGGTGGTAGTGGTGGTCAGGAATAGGACTTCCACTCACGCAAGAGGGTAAGTAGAGCATCATAGTTTGAAGCATAAGGCTGGCTTTGTCACTTGAACCTGAGTCATTTCGTGGCACTTGCCGAACTGGAACAGGTAGATGAGTCAGATGATGCTGAAGCAGGATGTTGATGATGATGATGTTGAGAGCAGCGGGATTTGATGTGTATTGATCTGACAGTACAAGCAGTTTCCTGCATCGTCAGCTTAATTAACACAACTGGATAATTAGCCGGCACACCTGCTATTTATTTGGTCCTGTTCCCTGAAACCTGCTCCTGATGAGGGTTTCTTAATATAAACAGGAAACTTGAACCTGTGTTGGTTTCACCTGGGCTCTAGCAGTATGAGTGGTAATGTGCTGTTGAACTGACCTGTCCAAAGAGCTTATTGAGGTAGGAGATGTAGGCAGCGGCCACCGCCGAGCTGTTGCTGAGGCTCCTTTTACTGTTGCGACGACTCTCCTCACCAGCGCCCTTCCCCTGGGGCGAGGGCGACTTTGAGCTGTAAAGTGTGCATTTGCATGCCAAGTGTTGAGAGCAGTCATCATCAAAACCACGCCTATGCTACCCCCTCCTGACTTACTTAAAGGAACAAAATTGAAGTGCCTTTTGGGTGATTACAAGAGGAATGACTGAAAAGACGTCAGCAGTGCAGCTGACATCAGTGGTGATGTCAGTCACCTGACACAAGGAGGATGTGTTTCTAAGGAGAAAGTTTGAAATTCTGAAAGCTTGATTTGCAGCCGATGTACGAATCGATGGCACTAATTGGGTGCACGAATCTACACAACCCACTCCCCCTTGTCCTAATCAATGTTGATTAGAAACAGAGAATGATAATAACCAGAATTTCTTGGAGAGGCTGAGTTGAAGGGCCTTGCTTTTGAATCTCGTCGCTGGCGATCTGCCAGCTGGTGCACCCCTCCCTCCTCGTGGAGACATGCTAGGAGATAAAGAAGCCTTAATCAATTCAAAGTACACTTGATGTCTGAAAATTAATTTTAATACTTTCAAAAAAATAAAAAAAATAAATCTCATAACTGACAAAACTAATCTATGTGTCTTGTCACATGGATTGACCCTCCTGCTGGGGAAGTTAAGATGGGTTCAGTATCTAATCTTTGGACATTTCACAGACTGTTGTTACCCAAAAAATCCTTCCAAAGCAGGCTATGTTATCTCTTCTGTGTATATATCTTAGTAAGTGCAGATCTAAGGCTCTTTTCATCAGATTTCACTGACCTGGCAGCAGAGGATGGTCTACTTTCTGGTCCTCCCTTTGCACTTTTCAAAGACATCCTGTGCAGAAGAGAGAGATAAATGTGGAAAGTGATGTGTGTGTGGGGGAGAAGTACAAGAAATGTCCTGAAAGAAGAGTCATATTCAAAAGGGATAAATATGCATGGAGAAAAACAACTTGATAGTCATCATTATTGGAGCTGCATTAATTAATTAAACACCTCATGAAGTTGTTATAAAGTCGCAAGTGTGTGAGCAAATATTTTCATATTTACACACCAATCGGACAATGAGAATCATTAACATTCTGTAAACCCGTCCAGTTTTCACTCTCCTTTCAGCTGCATTTTGCTCTCCATCAAGGAGGAAAATGTCTGGCTTTTTCGTTTGGTAAATCCTCCACAGTGTTCACCAGGTTTGAATCTGCCAGTCGCTGCTGGGCAGGTAGCTTACAGTGGGTTCATCAGAGCATTTTCGCTAGAATTAACAACAGCTGCCTGCGGCCAGTGTTGTAGTGAAGACCACTTGAACTTAGACCAAGTCATGACCATACCAGAGTGTATCGAGACTGAGACCCACGATCCATGACATACTACAAAATGTGGAACATCCAAATCTCTGGCCCGGATGAATTTCATCATCCATCATGAAGTACAAGAGGCATCAAACAATTATTCAGTGATCTTAAAATAAAATCTGAGACAGAGACAGGACAGAGTGGAAACATGGTGGAGTCTGAGACGTGAACGAGACCTTTAAAAAGTGGTCTTGAGACCAAAACCGTTCTCAACAACACTGGTAGGAACTGAGCTTGACGGACCAAAACAGTAAATCTGCGGGCTGTGAAAACAACTCGCTTGAAGATGCTAAAACGATCTGTGGGAGTCAAGTAAGTGTCCTTTTTCACAATAAACATGATCATTTTTACAAAGCAAGACATGACTACTACATCTTGAGGAAGAGGGAGGATGAATCACTCCAATCAGATTAAGAGATTAATTTGGACAAGAGGACACACACCCAAACAGTACAATCAAAATGATACACGAAGAGACAGAGTGGGTGGAAAGCTCAATACGGCTGAAATGAGTGGATCAAAGGAGAAGAGGAATGGTGTGACAAATGGGAGCGTGAGATAGGCGAAGATCGAGATGGAAAAGGAAGTGAATGAAAATCACACGTGTAACACTTTCATTGGAGAGACTTTATTGCTGCCTGTTTGAGAAGCAGATTAATGTTCTGTCATGGTCTCCATGCGGCTCAGACCATCAGCGCCTGATGATGAACGGTAACACTCGGCACCGATGCGCTGTAAACACAACGCCTCGCGAAAGATGGCACGAAGACAGATACTCCGAGACCTGCTCCAGCGGTTGCTGCTCAGGGCCGCGTAGACGACGAGGGGCCGTAATGAGAAGAGACACGCCGACCAGTCAGTCCTCTAAATTACGTCGGGCCGCTTAATGTGCCTCCGCAGAGCGAGGTTCGTTTCCCAACTCCCGATGGATTGAACAGAACGTGCCATGACTGAGGAGTGATTGCCTGTCTGTCACGCTTTCACGCAATCAGTGTGCATGTGATACGTGCTGATTGCAACACGCTTAGAGCATGTCAAGCTGCATGGGTGGGGAAGGGAGGCATCTTTTCGAGGCAACACATGATTACAAGAATTCCTTGAAGATTATTTATGGGATCAGTATGTACTGCTCTGTGCTTTATGCGCATGGTATAGCAATGGTTTATTTATATATACAGCAGATCATGTATATATTCTCCTTTATACCACTCTCCCTCTCTCCCCTGACGTTCACATCACACATGTGGGGTAAAGCAACGTATCTGGATTTTGTATACCGTTGTTGGTCTCACATTGTTCGCCTGAAGAATCCCTCTCATCTTCAGTGAGCACAAACTCCCATCAGGATAAACAAACACACCCACAAGCCCAGATGTGCGTTTGACTACACAAGCCACTGAGCAGCGCTGTGTACGCCTGCCGCTCTCCTCCCTAAGTGGCCAATTGCTGTCAATCACCGAGCCGACACGAGCAATTTTAGATCCTAATCACGCTAATTGAAGTAATGAAATGGAGGGCCAGGTGGACCGGGCTAAAACAAACACAGCCAACGCAGCTGATGATGGCGACGGAGAATTGGAGAGCGTGCCGCACCGGAGAGCTGCGATGTTGCTGGGAGGAGCTGAACCGGCCTGGCTGGAGCGTGAGGGGTTAAGAAACTGAATGGATATTCTAAATATATTTCACAAGAGCCACTGGAGTGAAGGGGCGCCGAGGTTCACTGTACATGTCACACTAACGAGAAGCACATAGAATACAAACAGACACAAAAGAGGCAGAAAATAGAAAAGCACTCAGCGAGGTCATTACTCTACCAGAGCAGCATAATCCGTCAAATCTGGTACTTCGATAAGAGAACATATTTTCCTGCATCTGGATGCGAGTCGTCATCGGAATCCACGCAGCGACAGACATCGTGCTGATTGGCTGATGGTGGTCATGATTTTTGAAGGATACTCAGATCCCATTTGGGAGGTATAAAGGCTTTATATTGCAGAAAACTTCAAGTGAGTCACTCTTTAGGACTGTTTCTGGCTTTCATCTTGATCATGTGCCAAAGGTGTCTTAAATAGTTCGAACTTAGCACATTTTATTCACTGAGAGTTAATGTTTTTACTAAACAACAAAATACTTTGTTTGTGTTTTCTGATCAGGCAGCCCTGTCATCTGGACAAGAGTCGATACAGTAGGCGCGCTCCTGGTCTGTTCTGTCACCTCTATGGTCCAGGTTAAGTAGGTTTAGCAATGACTCCCACAGCTGCCAGAGACTGTAGCTGGACGACAAAACAGAGGAAAAAACAACCCAAAGTCTCTCAATAAGGTGTTGACCCGCCATGTGCCACAAGAATAGCTTCGTAAATCAATACCTTGGCATTGATTTACGTTTTTACTGGAGCGATGGAGCCGCATTCTTCCAAAGGATATTCCCTTGTTTGGGGCACTGTCAGACATTTTGGTCCAAAATGTCCCATACTGTATGAGTTCAGGTGGGTTGCAGTCTCTGCATAGTCAGGCCTAACTCCGCAACACTCTGTCAGCGCTGAAGGATGGTCTGGTGGCACCAAGTTTCAACACGCTGGCTTTTATATTTCTTTAAATGAATAATGATTGTCCTGGACGAGGTTAGACCCAGGATGCAGCGATGGTGCCCCTGCCTGCGAAATTGTGTTATGGGGGACTTGTTTTACACGTGTGGAGGTGAGCCCTGGCATTGAAACGGCTTAATCAACACAAAAACAGCTGCCAAGGTCTTTGTGTAACTTGCCAATTTCAGTGTGTAGTTTGCTAGCTTGGAGTGGTTGTTGCTTCATGTAGCAGAGGGGATTTTGAAAACAGTGCAGACAGCAGAAGGAAGAGGGCGATGCCATCTGAAGCAGGTGTCCAATAATAAGCTTTGTACCGACAGACTACATCCGGTTTGTCAGACTTGTTGGGTCGATATCTGATGAAGGTCATCATGCCCTGTGGTTGGGGGCATTGTCATCTCAGAAGAGACCCCTCCCATTAGGAAAGAAATGTTTCATGATGAAGGAATGAATATGAGAAATGATAAGATACAACAACGTAAGTTCCTTTTTGTAATGTACCCAAAAAACAATTGAAAAAAAAACACAGAAATGTGTTGCTTTCCAGACGGCAAACCTTCATGTGGGACTCGGATTTGCATTTGGACGTAAGAAACAAAACGCCTGTCAAGTTCAGGTCAGGCTTGGTTACAACCCTTTCACACTTGAAAACAGAAAAATGCCACACAAGCTGTACTCTAACCCAAACCATGCCAACAAAATGGCCCTCACCATATAACAGAGCCACTGAACCCCCTTCCGGTTAAGCATCCAGGCCTGTACCATTCTCTTGGTGTAGGCCACATATGCACTCACCCACTCGTGAATATCAGCGTTTTGCAGCACTTAACTCTCAAATGTGCTTTTATCCTTGTAATGAGGGGTTTATGCACTGCACCCCCTCTGTAATATCCCTCTCTGTGAGATTGTCGCTGTGGCTGTTCTTGCTGAAACAGTTTAATCATGTCATGCACTGACATTCTACGTCACTCGAAGATGAGTTGCTCCTATGTTTTTCCCCACATATCACACTAATGCATGAGCACCACAGTCATCAAATGTGTGCCGTCGACTACAGTTTGCTGACGTGTCTCCCACAGATCTACATGCAGTGACTCCAGTCACTGTTTCTTTTGAAACATGAGCCAGTTGAGCCGTCTTTGTGACGCATGTCCCCGGCCCCAACAATGAACTTCCTGTCCATTGTATATTTATATATATATATATATATATATATATATATATATATATATATATAT
>CAEMYA010000178.1:1228582-1242741 GCA_903131615.1 Diplodus sargus | reverse complement strand
ATATATATACACACACACATATATATATATCTTTGTCAGCTTGTCTGTTCCTGTGTGATTTAGCATTGCTCTCCTATAACATCGACAGACTCACGATGGACAGCTGAAAGACTGAAAGGATCAAAAGATATCGTCATTTTTAGCCTCAAGCAGAGATAAGGAGCAGGCTTCTGGGGTCTGCTGAGCTCACTTCCTTCCAACGACACACCGCCTAAATTTAATTTCCCAACTTTTTAGTCTTCAGCCCTTAACTGACGCCGACTCAAGCAACATCACTTAAGGACATTTGTCAGATTTTGCTCAGCTCCCTGTGGAGCCACAAAAGCTTCATACAATTATTTCCACATAGGCACCAGTTCTCCCCAAGACCTGTAAACAGACTTTGATGTGTAAAATTGGTGGATTCCCTTTCAGCGTTTTATATTTTTTCACTTACTGTATCTGTTCAGATTAAATTGTCAAAATCAAAACACTTGCTCCTTGGCAGATGATCTAAATTTGCACAGTATGTCACTGAATAGATACTCTTAACTTTTAATTAACAGGCAGACAGTCAAGCAAATTGGAACTAAAATGAACCTCCCTGGCAGGAAAAAGACACACAGATCTGTTCAGGTGAGGCTTCACACATCTTTTGCACTCTCCTTCTGTTCCCTCTTTGTTTTTCGTATTATCTCTCCGTTCGCCTGCTGTCCAGTCACAAGACAATCAATCCCAAAGGGGCCAAACCAGCCTGTGTCTGATCCATAAACAACCGATAGTAATGCAATCAGGTCTGGCACTCCATCTTATCTTCACCTTTCTTAACACCTCTCCAGCACCTCTTCCTCCCCGGACAACCCCACCCTCCCCTTCCCCCAGCACTGATTTCATGTCACGGCTCTGAAATGAGACTGTCGCTTTCACTATTGGTGCAGTTACGAGGGAACGAAGAGGGGGAGAATGAAATATTTTTTCTCACCCACTGACATCTGTTCCCGTCTCTTCATTTGGGACACACTCCTTATTGCCGCGTTGTGTAATTCTTGTTTAATTACAACCTCGCACTCCATGCCCCGCCTGATAACGAAACACTGGAGCTGGTTTAAGTAAGTCTGCTGATGCGATTGCAGGAAGCGGCGGGGGCACAAATATTGAACAAAAATGAACGGAAACAGTTTGCTGGCCATCTGTCAGCTTGTAAAAGCCAAATATATACATACTCAAGATCTAGATATATTATGATGCAGCACGGAGGCGTCTGTCAGTCCCATTAAAGTGTGAGAGGCTATATCTGAAACGTGATCTGTACAAAGTGAACCAAAGCTGATTCCATTTGGAGAAGCTTCACTGCAAATTATTAGTAGAGCAAATAGCTGCATTTTCTGCAAGCTTACCTTGTTCAGCCGTGGAAAGAATGAAAAGAAATAGACAATTTAAATATGTGTTTGCTCTTTTTTTAATCTGATTGTCCTCCCTGTTTGTCTCGGCTGATGATGATGTGAATGAGGTGTATCTCTATTGTACGAAGCCGCACCTAACCTGAGGATTATATAATGAAGGGTGATTATCCAGCTAAATATGTTGGGATTAGAGATGTAGCCGTCTGCCTCTGTCCTCAAGAGCAAAAAGGGCAATGATATTGTGTTACTGCAGCTATGTTAGGGTGGCAGATGAGCCGTTCTATGAATCCAAATGAATTTATGTTTCATTTCGGTCTATTTCAGTTTGAACGGCTTTGGATTCAAGATTCAAGATGTGGGAGTCATGAAATCTTTATAAATTCGATCAACCACGAACACAGGCGCTAATTCCAGTCAATATTTATAACATATAACTATGAGGGGAAAACATTCAAGTACACGTCCACCCAAAAACCTGAAGTTCAGTTATTATCCTAATCTCTACACTGATGGAAAATCAGGTGAAGTTTCACTGAAAGACGTTCCTGGAGCTTCACAGCAAAAAAAACAAAAAAAAGAGAACAAAACAGCATTTACAAAACAGCGTGTTCTCGTAAACAACTGAAGTAGACGAGGACTTGTTTAAAAATGTAATAGAATAACGGAAAAAAATATATAGATATATATATATATATAATAGAAATGCAGCTCACCCGGTGTAACCTAAGTCTCCGGATGCTTGGTCATACCAAATTGATTTGAAAAGATGTTATTTACCCCGACTGCAGCAAATACAGATCAGGTGTGTTCCAGCACGTTAAGCTCAGCAGTGTGGATTTAGGCCTCAAAAAGATGACATCTTTTCAAATCAATTTGGGGTCTAGGGGATTTCTGAGACTTGGATTATGCCAAATGAGCTGTATGTGGTTTTTTTTCCCGTTACATTTTCGTGAGCTGTGAAGAAACATGCTGCGATGCTGTTTCTTCAAACTTCTACTGACTTTCTATCTGCATGGCTAAATGTTCACTTTTGTGAAAACCCCTCCTTACACAGGAATGGCCTCAGATCGATCCACAATATTACTCTACCCTGAAAACATCATTCTTATTGAACAACACACAAACACACCATATGGCTTACGTTTCAAGCTCACTTCATTATTCCTGACAGCTCGATGGTGACCGAATAGTGCGCCTACAGAGAGATGCAATGAAAAATTAGCTCTTGGGATCCAGCCCCGGAGCACAACATTTCTAATATCGCTGCTTATTCAATATTTATGTTTAGTTGTTGCCTTTAACGAAACACAATTACACATGAGGGTTTGCAGCTAGCTCTGATATGCCTGCGACTGCAGGAGAGGATTGAATTCTGTGGAAGCTTTTACATGGCTTTGATTACAGCTAAGACGTTGAAACAATGAGTTTAGGAGAGTGTGTCGGTGGGTTAGTGGATATGGATGGAAGCAATCTTTTCTGTGCTCACTAAGTGGTCCTCGGTAAGCTTTGTTCGAATCAAAAAGGTTTTCAGTTGTATGATTTGTCTCAGAATATGGCAAGTAAACCCCAGGAACACATTTTTTTAGGACAATTCATCTGCCTTTTGTTTTGTTTTTTTTTGCTTGAGGAATGCCAGGTCAGGAAACAGGTGACAAACAGTACAGAAACAAAGGCAGCCAAGAAGATCTCCCCATTTCAATATGATGTGTCAACAGTTTGGGGAACCACAGCGTAAACAGACTTGAAGCTTGGATATATATGCTTGGATGTATACTAATATATGGCAATAAGTGTGGAAAAAAAAGCCCAATGGAAGAGACAAAGATTTTAAAGTTCAAGAAGTTAATTAACTCCCAGCGGGGGGGGCCGGAAGAAAAAAAATGGGAACGTCCATTTCAGCCTGAAGTGACAAGTCCACACACTGATGGTTGGGATGTTAAATGTCGGCAGTATAATGACAGTGGATTTACTTTTTGAGCTTTGAGCTAAAGATGCTTTGTAAAGCTGTCCCAGCAGTGTGTGTGTGTGTGTGTGTGTGTGTGTGTGCGCGCTTACATTTACATACTGTAGCTTGAGTGACAATCCCATCCTCTTTGTTCCGTTCATCCTTTCATCACAGAGTGTCTCTTCACTGACTGACTGCTCTTAGTCAGGCACAGCACACAGGGAGCCACTTCCCATAGAACAGCCACACTGTTCACTGACAGACAACTCATCCCAAACATGATTGCTGTTTTCGCCGAATGGACACCTGAAAGTTCACCCGTAATCTTGTTCACGCCGAAGCTTGACATTTGTTTTTCTCTTGCTCGTGCTGGTTCAGGCAAGGTTTGAGAGGTTTGTAATGACACCTCCACCTTCCTCTCCACGTCTCGATATGAAAGTCAGCTAGTATGCATATAATGTGAACGTGTAATGCCATGTTTGGTACAAATAACTGTCAACCCTGAAACCCTAGCTGTTATATCCTTGGCGACTTGGCAGCTGAACAAGGTCAAAATTGTCTTTGTCTCAGATTTGATATTTTTCCTCCAATAAAAGTAGCATGAACAACACATTATCGGCCCCTATGACCATCAAAGCGGTTCAACTGTCCGTGCAAACTATTGTTCCTCTCCTTGGCATTTTGCTTTGCTCTGCAGTGGTGAGTGTCTGAACTTTGTCTCACTTCAATGGACAAACCTGCTGCACGACCTATGACTCACAGAAATGTCACATCTCGCTTTGAAATGCCCCAAAAATGCAAAATCTCCTCTCGCTGTCGGAAAAATGTGCTGTAATTTCGCAGATGCATGAGTTGTCGGGTCTACTGAAGCGATTTTGAATAGGCAGATGATAGCCCAGTAAGTAGAGCAAAACAACTTTCTTGTGCTCGTGAGGAAACAAAAACTGCACGCAAAGCACAATCTAATTTTTATGCTCCCTTCCCCTGTTACTGTTTCTCTCACTTTATCTTCCTCCCTCTGTCTTTATTTGCCCAGTGAGGCGGTGCTGCAGTGGGAATCTGTTGAGGAGCCTATTCCCCCTGTGCGTTCAGACCTTCGCCACGCTCAAATATGCTTAGTGCGTCCAGCGAAAGCACTTATTTAGCGCTTTGCTTTTCATGAGGAAGTGGAAACTTACTTCACCCCGTACCTTCGCAGAAAGACAAGGGAGTGCAATAATGTTGTCGATTTCATGCACCAGTCAGCTCCCAATGGAGTGTGAACCTTTGAATTGTTTACTGAAGTGGAAATAAAGTTTTGTATTTGGCTTGGCTTGGATTGGCTGGACGCAGTGGTGCAGTTGTGAGCAAAATCTTGCACAAGCAGATCTGAAAGCCATATGCTGAGCAGATGCAATGATGTAAGGGGCATTTTTCCAGAGCTGACTCAGACAAATTAGATGGATTTACTACTGTTACATTCTGATGAAAGTGCACAAATACAGGACTTTGGTACCTCCTGCTCATGGTCGGTGCGTTGTTACAGTTTGCGGTGGGGACCCAAATGCAAAACAGCACAGCAGGCAGGTCAAGAAACAAAAAGCAAGCTTCAATAATGTTACTTGAATTTCAAAACTTCTACATTGACAGCTGTTTCAGGTATTTCAGTGACAAAGTATAATCAAACAAAATAATCGATCACGTTCGCCATGAAATATATCTCACAAATATACACGTTATCGCCAACCCAATGTTTGCTTTCGTCCGCCATGTTTCCGCGTCAGATGACGTGAACTCTGCAAACTCGCGTTCCAAAGTTTTCTCTGACTTTTCGCGTTGTTGCTCCTACTTGAGAGGGCATTCGCGTGAACTTTCCCCTTCAGATATACGCTATTGAATGCACGGGGGCTAATAAACAAGTGAAATGCAGGTGTACACAGAGAGAAAGGTGGGAAAGAGACAAAGACAGGAAGTGGACAGTCACAACAAGACATATAAGGATGAATTCCTCTAAATTAAACAGACATGACACATGTGGTTAGCATTTCATCAAGACCATGATGTTTGTGACATTACCAAGCGCTGTGAGGAGCCTAAACATGAGCATAAAACATTTAATGATGTCTTGACCACGTAATGATATACTTTACCGGATGCAAGATCGAGTAATTGCTCAGAGAAACGTGATGACCCTGTTTAGAAAATGTTAGAGTAAAAAAATGTTTCCATTCAAATATAACATAATTCCCACATTTCTGTAGCTTGTCTGTCATAGTCTTCTCCTGTCAGGCTCTTGGAAGCACTCACACAGATTTTCTAAGGCATTTCTCAGGCTGTCTTTTTTGAGACTGTCTTTTTCATCATCTGTGACACCAGCAGTTCTTTGCTGCATGAAAGCTGATTCAGTCCTCAGTATATTTCTTCAGTCGATGTCAGGAGACACTTTCAGCAGACATGCTCTCCTGTGGGTTGAACTAAGGACTCACTGAGGGCTGACAAACTCTAAAAGACACTTGAGGACACTTTCACAATGAGGCTACAAAAACCCAAACACGCAACAGTTTCTGCAGGAGGACACACTTTCTAGTCAAGAAGATTCCCCCCATGATTTCACGCTAATACCCAGACAATGTGTCAGCTTGTACTCAGACAATACAGCTTTTTTTCAGAATGCTGTCTTGACTGTGTGGCACGACATTCTTTCCGAGCACATGCAGCTGCTCACCATCTATCGTTCATAAAGGAAAAAAAAAGATTGATCAGGTATAACGCCACATTAGAAAATAGATTAATCTATCACTCATTCCGCCCAGAGTTGTCATGTTGATTTTCTTTAGATGAGATTACTTTTACATTTACTGCATTTGGCGTGACAAAACCAAATGGGGTTAAAAGACATGACACTTTAAGAAATCACACATGAATTGTATCTCCTGCATCCCAACACTGCACAAATCCCTCAAGTTATGGGCTGAATCCAACCTCAGTGCTTTACGAAGCTAAAAGGAAACACGACGTGTCCTGGACCAGATATTATTGTTCTTATTTTTCCTCCGTTTCTACAGCGCTTTTCTAGTCTATTGACTTGACAACACTTGTCAAATTGACTCGTTCAAACACGTTCATATTTTGCTCATCAGGAGCGATTTGGGGTTCAGTATCTTGCTCAAGGTGACTTTGACATGCAGCTAGGGGGAGCTGGGATTCAAACCAGCGACCTTTCGACTACCAGACGACCCGCTCTACCTCCTGAGCTACAGCTGCATTTACATAAATTGTGAGAAATAAATAAATAGAAACACCATTCAACACTTTATTTTGGGTGGTAAAAGCATTACAGACACAGTGACTTTAATAATGCTGCCAAAATCCTTATAATAAATGTGTTGTATTTCTTTCTTTAATATAGTAATCTATTATTGTTCAGTACTTTTGTAGCACATGATGCGTTGCCCCCAACACTACTGGAAGAACATAAACAAACAACCATTGGTCTGGAAATACTGTCTGGTATCGCCAACTCTGTAAATGTCTTAATTGAGGTAACTGACTTATTTGAACCCAAACCATAATCTTTTCCTCAGTCTAACCAAGTAGATTTGATGCTTAAACCAACCAAAATGCATGTGTTTACCAACATAAACCACATGTTTAGTATTCATTATTAGCGAGTAAGGTCACCTAACGGCTGTTACCATGAAATCCTTTTCTAAATCCAAACACACACGGATAATAAGGGCAAAAAACTCCAGAGAGAGTGTGTATTTTGGGAACAACAGGCTGTCGGCCCAATGGGACATTTTTTGGGGACTATATGGGTTTATGGGAACAACAGGCAGCCGCCTGTTGAACATGTGTAGTATTGGAACATAATTTCTGGAGACGGTTGATTTTTCCTGGTAAAGAATTAAATGTCACACAGTTATTGATTATATTTGGGACCTGTGAATGCTCCGGAGAAGAAAACAAAACAGGACATTATTGGCATGATGTCGATCCATTAAAAATAATTGTCCTCTGTGTTTAGGGAAACACGGTGTGTGATGTTTGTGTCTGAGTGAGAGGCGTTCTCCGAGGGTCTATTGGAGGGGTCTCATGGTTAATGATGTGTTCACTTATTGGTGACGGATAATGTCATATCAGGAACTAATTGCCCGCACTGTTGCCTCATTAAGCACAGCGTGACGTCTTGCCTTGGGACACTAGCTGCACACCTCGCCACAATCACCGTTATTTCAACTCGTCCTCGATTCACTCCTTCATCTCCTCCATCGCGTGCTCTGCTGTTCATTCTCCTGTCATGTTCTGCATTTACGCTCCCTTGATTGTGTGAATAGGGGGGGCCTTTTTTTTTTTCTTCTCCAAATTATGAAAAGGACTCAGGGATTTCATTTCTCGCCGTGGAGATTGATCTGACACCCTCACGCAAGCCACCTTTTTAATTCAGCCGCCCTGTCAATACCTCCCTGTTTTCTCTGACATTTTTGTTTCACAGCTTCCTTCTCTAATCTCTCCATCTCACCCTCATCTCTTCGCATCTCCGTTCGTCCGTCCATGTTTATGCTCTTTCACATTCGCGTTCCCTCTTCCGTTTCATCTCTTTTTCCCCCCGTCTTATTCTCTGCAGTCACCTTCACACTCCTGATCTGGAGCAGTTGGCTCGCCTCTCTCTCTATCCATTCACCCCTCCACTTCGCACATGCCCACTGCCCTGCCTCTGGGCCACACTTCCCTCCTCCACACCCCCTCCCCTCCATCTCAACCTCTCCCCCCTCTTTTATTTATGGGAATATGCTGATGGGGCAAACCCAGGTAAAGATAGAATATTTCTCGGTACGCAGGGGCGAGAAACCGAAATTGAAATAGAAAGAGAAGCGAGAAGCCGAAGGAGTGAGAGTGCACGCGCAATTAATCACGGAGCTGTCATTTGTCCTAAAAAGCAAAGCTATTCATCAAAGGGAGCAGAGGAAAAAAAAATAAAGGGTGAACAAAGGGAAAGAGGGGAGTGGGAAAAATATGTATCACAGTATCTATGCGGGATCTAATTGGGTCAGCTGCAAATAATGTGGCTGTGTTAGTGCTGAGCTTCACTTGGGAGTTACAACAGCAGGCTGGTTGGAGATCAGCGTCAGTGGGTGAGTGATTCAACCTCACGAGAGATAAAAAGCAATAAATAAGACGACCTCAAACCTCATGAGCAACCCCCGACTCACCGCGCTTCAAATCCAATCGCTTGTTTTCTAGCAAAACCATTAAAGTTGCCATATGAAAACACGGCAGAGAGACCAAAACCACATCACCTAACTGTTAGAGCGACTTCTCTCCAAGAGTGCACACAGATTGAAAAATGGAACGAGGGAGAGGTATAAAATAAACAAAGAGTGAAATAACACATTTAACCTGAGGGAATATCATTCTGTCAATCTGTCAATTCTGTCATTTTTTTTGACAGGGGTCATTCTTTCCCCTGCATTGGCGGCTCGGCTTGTCACAAAACGTTAGAAAAAAAGAAACTTGAATTCAGATTTTTTTTTTCCTTTTTAAAACACGTCTGCTCTTTTTGTGCGCGCGCCCCTGCTTGTCAGAGTTAAGGACAAATCACGGGGAGGGTTAATGGGATCCGTCTGTGTTGGAACTGCCCTCCAGAGAGAGAGAGGAAGAGAGAGAGGAAGACTGATAAAATGAGGGAAAAGGTGAAAGCGGAAGGTGATGTTGGTGGCGGACGATGGCAGCGATGGGAAAGGTGGAGGGAGATGCCTCTTGTGCGAGGCCAGAAGGCATGCAGGGGCCGAAGTTGGGGACGTGGCGTGTGGTGAGAAGAATAATGCACCTTGACAGAACAGCACTCTCTGCCAACACGAACCAATGATTCCCCCCGAAGCAGAGTGATGTGGAGCGCAAGCAGCACCTGTGACACCAACTGCCACCCCGGGGGAACATCAACAACTAGCCACCTGTTAAAAAATGCACTCGGCAGCGTCACACTGCCTGTTAAGTTCATTACATTTCTAGTCATCGCCGTTTCTTTGAGATGTGACGACTGCCCCAGATAGTCAAGGAAAATTAGCACTGTCCTGCTATCATCAGGAAAATGATCTATTACAGTGCAGTGAAAAAAAAAAGGTGTCACGTTTTTCCTTTTTCAAATGGAAAGCTGATTTTAGAAACATAAGCACCCTTGATTAAATCACGGCACTCGTGATTAGTTGCTACAGTAATGTTTTGATACCAGCGAGCCTTTTTATGGCGCCTGACGCTACAAAGAAAGAAAAGTGAATTTCACCAGAACACCAGATATCAAGGGTGTTATATCATCTGACTAAAGTCAGCGTTCACCAGAGACCTCTGGTTCTTTTGTGTTATACACCGTTGGACAGTGTCTTTCATTTCCTTACATCTCCTCTCTGTAGGTACATGAAGTACATTTCCCCTTCAGCAGTCCAGTAAGACAGAACAGTAGTACAAAGTGGATTGCATCTGCTCTGAACTCTTTATTGCAGAGGTTGAGAAGCGAGAGTGAAGATAAAGTCACTTATCATCCCTAAGGTTTCAAAGATAAACTCTGTGCTCTCTTCGTCTCGGGGTGTTTACTCCTCCAGAAGCTGCGGGCTTAGGCCACAGCTGCCGTCACATTACTCGAAGTGAACTGGCGTCTGTCCCAAATTACTGTAGCTCATAAGCTCATGTTTGTCCACACGAACATCGTCGCCACTGCCAGCCCTTTAGTTCCACATGCAGTGTGTGTGTCGCTTCAGATGATGACGTACATTTCTTTCACCCTCATTGAAGGAAAGGGAAAGCAGGAGAGCGAGAAAGAGGCAGAGCGCGCCGGACAAATACTGGCCTTCACCTATTGTGTATATTCTTTTCATGTCTGGGACATATCTTACAGATACAGACTTTGAATGTGAATGCGACTGTCCGCAGATCGTTTTCAGGTATACTTTTGCAGAGAAGCACTTGCTATGCAAAAAAAAAAAAAATGGGGGAGACTCTCTCTCATCTCTGGATGATGTGACGCGGTGTGGCGGTGGAAATGAAAAACAAGACGTTGTTGCCGTGCCGTGCATGTGGATTTCGGGAAGAACTGAAACAGCTATTGCTAGCCAAGGGCTATCGCTAGCATTAGCAGTGTTTCCTTCACAAGTGCAATTGTGGCAATGGCAAATACATAGCAGTCCTGCAAGCTCAACACGTTGTACATCAACCTGCGATTCTATTCATGACATTGAGCGAAATACTGAGTCACGGAGTCATGGGCACCAGCTAGCGTCGACCGTGGAGCCAGTTAAAAATGCATGTTTGGTTTGCGAGCGGTGTCAGGACACACTCAGCATTGCAATGTAAAAGAAGCGGAGAAGTAAGTCAGGAATTCAAGATATGTGTGCATGATCTTTCAAGGACGAGCGTAGGAGAGGGTGAGCGTTTCCTTTGATCTTTATCAGGAAATCTATGCATTTTTTCCCCCTGTCTTGTGTGGTGCCAGATGCTGAAAAATTCAGCATGCGGCACTGCTACAGTATGTAAATAGAGGTTTACTTAATCTCAAAGCTAATGGCTGGCTGAGAGGCTGGGGAGGCTGTGGTCGTACACTTAATGGAAAACCTGCACTGCTTTGTGCTGTAGTAATGGGAGGAGATTATCTTGCCATGCAGAAGGACTGGATGAATGCTCCTCCACAAATTGGTCGTCCCCTCTCCCTCCTTCCCACCGATCTCTCTCTCCCTCTCTCTCCTTCTAGCTGTTAATTATTTATATTGCACACAAGAGCGACGTGAATGCTTTAATCACGCCAAAGTGGAGGCTGAGGGATGTGCGTTTGCACTTTATTTTTCTGTACACACTCCATTATTTGTCACTTGAGGTAGGTTTTGTGATTGCTTTTGTTTGCAAACAATGCAGCGTTACTAAATAATATTTCTCATCTGGTTTGCATCACGCATCTTTATCCGTCCTTTGACTGTCATTTACTTTTGTCCGCTGAGCCACTGTGTTACATATCCATCCGATGGGCTACCTAATGTTTGCCCCAGGAAGATCAATACCACAGCGCCATTGTCCAGACTTCATTCTTCAAGCACAATTGATTGCGTTTCTTCCTCAGAATGTCCCGGACACGGTAAACCAGACAAATCCATGTGGTTTGATGTCACCGCGGATGAAAACGGTGTCAATTAAGCCTGTGCCTGTCGAATGTACTTATCACCTCGCTCACCGCATTGTCAATCTGTGGTTATGATGTTGTCATCTTTACATTCATGTAATATAATGGAAGGAGTCATCTGAAGTGTGTCAGTATTCAACTTGAACGTAAAATATGTCACTTCTGCCTCTATAGGGGGCTCTCCATCAAAGACACAAAACAAAAGACATTTGCTGAGCTTTGGTTTCGGAGGGTTCAGAGCCGAGAGAGAGTTTATCAAATACCTGGAGAAACATCGAATTCTGCCGTGATCTGGAGCTCAGAAATTACTTTGGGATAAAAAAAATTTACCTAAGTTCACTCCTGTGTATCAAGGCCTACAGAGGAAATACAGCCTTTTAGCCAAGTCAGGTTAAATATTGGTTTCTCAGCGGACATGACACTGTTCTCATGGGTGAAAGTCCTGTGTTAGCTGACTTCCTCCTTTTCTCCCATAATTTACAAGTACTGCAGACACTAGAGGTCGCCCTCTGACAGTAAACATCTTAATAAGCTACTCGCACATACAAACAGTTCTTTGGGGGCAGGATGGTCTGGACTAAACTGTAACTGAAACTGTCTTGTGCCAAGTTTATACCAAATTACAAAGTTCTTTTAACCAATTTATTTCCCAACTGAAAGGTCCAAATGCTGCTAAAAATCCCTCACCCACGAATAAAAATATGATGGTGAAATAATTATTACTTTCTTATTTTTGTTGGGAGTACTGACAACAAATACACAACATAACATCTCTGTGTAAATCATCCGTGAGCTAAAGGTGTCGAAACTACAGTAAGAGCCCTCTTGGTATAAACCACTGTGTCTCTTAGGTGCTCAGACGCGTGTAGAGCATCTGAGAGTCCTGGTGGTCAGCAGGTCAGCTGTGAGAGCTCTGCAGATGTTTGACCACTGATGCTGTGGGTGGTGAGAGGACTCTGTCATCTTCCCAGAAAACCAGAGGTCTGCATTAATTCCGTGCTACTTCAGGCATGTATCCCGTGTCTACAGCGTATATTTATAGACAGATAGTTTGACATCGGTAGACTGTGCATTCATTTATCTCATCTCAACTCATTAAGCCCTCATGTTCTTTTCGCAAATGAATGAATATACTGTGTAATGGTCTGTTAGCGCAATATTGATGAGATGACGCTGTTAGTAATGAGATGCCCAAAGTAAATCAAGTGTTTACAAATTGGCGAGCGCACGCAGTCACCTCACATCTTCCTCCAGCTGACCATTAATTTAATTGACCAGGGTTGTTGTTATTCATCTGCTACTTTTCAACCGTGGAAAATTAGATGGTTATCAATTAATGACTTGATGGTTTTCCGACCATTAGTGCGTCATTGAAATGTTTATTTTCTGTGTTCTCCGCCACATGCTCCAATCAAAGGGGCCCTTCCTGCTATTTGTGACATACAAGATGTGTTTTTCATTTCAGTCTTCTTTTCAGCTCCCCACCTCTTAACTTTTAATTGTTTTCCTTTTGAAGTATATTCCTCCTAACCCTTTAAGCTTTATTCCCATAGGACCCAATTTTCTTTATAATCCCTGTAATCATTATTACTTCACCAAATATGGAAGTATTTCATCTTTTATGCATTATCTGGGCTGTTCTTGAATATGGCTAGTTATATAATCATTGCTTTACCAAAAGGTCATTACAGAACAAGAAATCTACAGCGTGTTGTGGTGCATTCATTTACAAAATATACTCCCTGCGGAAAATTATTCTTCATACTACATTTAATGGGCATTACTATGCATTGTTACATAACTGACATTTAAAGGGGCCCTATGTAAAAATTGTAATGTGGCCTATGAGACCTTCCTCATCACCTCAGTTGCCTCCTCAGTGACTCTCTACTCTCTGCTAACAGCAAACAACAGTAGCTAGTGTCCGATTAGAAATGGAGTCTGCTAACATGAACTAACGACGGGCTTCCAGCACAACACAGAAGTTCCACAGAGCCCCTAAACTTTACATATGTCCACATCAGCTTTATCATTATAATAAGGAAATAAACACACTCTTTTTTAATGCTCTTTAAATTACAAATTAATTCTATTTGTTTATCAAACAATGGCTTTATCAGTCTAGTTTTACTTATTTGACGTATCTATCACTAAAGCATAAGGGGGAGAAATCCACTGTCAAGAGGCTCTTCAGCCTCGGCAGCATTAGTGCAGGCTATGAATCGAGAGATGACAGGTAAGCGTTGTGGAAGCGAGCATGATAAGGCACGTTTGATGAATTTTTCAGTCCATTATGCAGATATTTGAATTAGCAACTGTACTGTGATTACTGAGAAACAGGAAAGCGTAAAGTGATGTGTTACCGCCAAACACTGATGTTATCTTTAGGATTAATTAGACTTCAGACAGGTATAACTCAATGTTAAACTCATTTATTTCCCCTTTATTTAAGCAGGAATTCCCACTGAAATCAAGAACTGGACCTGGCCGAGGTACCAGTCGTACACAGTCACAACATATCACATCATAATCAAAACATGATGAACAAAAATCACATAAAAGAGAAGAACAGAGGTCCGTTTCACAAAGCAGGTTCAACAAACTCTGAGTCTAACCCTGAACTCTGAGTTGATCTACTCTGAGATAGGAAACTCTGAGTTTTCGGTTCCAGAATAGCTGATTTGAGTTA
>CAEMYA010000178.1:1207872-1220903 GCA_903131615.1 Diplodus sargus | reverse complement strand
CTCAAGCAGCAGGGAAGATAAGGCTCGCCACAACAGCAGCCCCCCAGCTCCGGCAGAATGCAACCTGTTGTCGGCCATTTTGGCTCAAGGTTGACACGAAATGAGGTTATGAAGAGCATGTGGGGTGGGGGGGGGAAACGGAGCCAAGGCGGGTTGGGTGAGGCAACTGTCTGAGGTCTAAGGTGCTAACAATAACAATGTCTGGGGTATTTTTTGTCCTCCAGCCTTCCTCTGTCTGTCTTCTCTCCCATTGTTATCGCTCTCCTTTCCCCACTTTCCACCCATATCTCTGTCTCTATCTCACTATCCGCCTGTGACCCTCTTTGACCTTGAAATACCAACAGTGTGTGGAGAAAAGGGAGACAACTGAGAGGGAGGAAAAGGGGGGGAAAAGAGAGAGAGGGGGAGTGGAGAAAGGGAGGGAGGGGGAGACAGATGAGGGGAGGACAGCAGCAGGTGGTTGTCATGGAAACAGGGAGGATTGTTACACGGCTCACGTCAACAGACGAGTGTTGATGTGGGGGGGGAGAGGGGTGGTAGAGGTGGTGGGGCGGGGGTGCGCAGAGAAAGCGTCAATGAGTAGGTAGGCAACCATGAACTGCGGCTTGTTAAATAACCACCAGACGGGGGCCGCGTACGAACGTGCACATGCAGAAGTGTGCGTGATGGACACACACTCACACACCTACTCTCGGCCACAGTCAGACTCTGCACGCAAGCACTGCGATGAATAATCCACAACACAAAAGGTTTCAGTTTCTGTAAAGAATCGAGTTTCAAAATATTGAGAGCAGAGGTGCGCGATGAAGTCCCACTCATCATCTTCCCTCTTCCTCGGTCTCATGTCCTCCAGCACATGCTCTTTAACTGGAACACAGTCGAGCATGCTGTCTTGAGATGTCAAACACGCGCTGTAACACATGCGGCGCATGACCTTGTGTGTATACAGACACATGCTAAGGCTTTAGTCACAGTCACACAGAGATGCTCTCTTCATCCGTCCCCCGTCCTTTATCGTCCCTCCCTTGCTCTCACTCACAAACATGTACACACACAGTCGTTCCTAGTTCCTCTGTCATGGTCACTGGTATTTTCCTCTGTCCATTCCTAATCGCGGTGCATGGAGAACCCGCACACAGCCAGACTGCTCAGCCGCAGCCGTAGGAAGAAGGGCTTGAGAGAGAGAGGCAGTGTGAAATACGTAAGAATATCCACGCAGACAGATGGAGAAAAAGACGGCAGAGTGTGTGATGGACAGATGGAGGGCTAGAGATAAAACATTTAGAAACAGATGCAAAAGCACCGGTGTCGAGGGAAAATGGAGGCTGGGAGTGACAGAGGGCAGGGAAAGGGAACTTGTGTTTTAAGCGTTTGTAGATGTAACATGTGGCAGGTTATGTGCTCAGAAAGTCAAGCCAATTCAATCAATAAGGGGCGATGATTGTTTGTGAAGCGGTTGTTGGCACACATACAGCTGTGAAACGCCACAGCGAATCGTGACTCTGCCTCCTGCACATTAACGAATCAAACAAAAGACATGAATCGAAACAACTTGTTCCCTTCATGGACCAACCTCCAGAGGACTGGCTCCTGTAGATTAACCCCAAAGTTTCCTGCAGAAAATGAGGAATTAAAAGGTGACAGATATGGGAAGAGAGGCGGCAGCTCAGGCAGAACAATGGGATGTGGGGACAAAAAACAGACTGAGAGAAAAAAGATGGAAGGGAAGGTTCAGCATCTGGCCCTGAGGCGTTAGCAAGAGGCTGACTGTGGCAGAGAGGAGAAGACAGACATGAGTGGGAGTGTTTGGAGAAAGAAGCCTCCATACTTTCTCTACCAACTGGACATTCAGAGTGAATGAACTGGCAGAGGTGCAGATATTTCTAACCACTTTGTAGACCGTTAAAAGATGAGCTGTCGATTCTTCGTATTTTTCTTATTGTCAGTGAATCACATGAAAAGACGAAAATCCAAAATGTGTTTTAGTCCTCTGACAGTGCTTTTATATTTCTCTGCGCCAGTCGGTGGCATTCAGCCCCAAGTCAAATTGTTCCTCCTAAGATGTAAATCTTTAAAAAATGGGTCACAAAGATATGTTTTCGTTTTAAAGATAAAAAACAACCTCCCTACAAGCTTGGCTGTGCGGTTATTTCTCAAATGTGACCAAAACAGGAGTGAACAGTGCATTTGAATAAATAAGGGCACTTGTGTTAGTAATAATGATTTTGTGTCTTATCCAACAAGGGGCACTTCACACATTTGAGGTCAGTTTGGTCATTATAAGCCTGTGAAAATGGTTGTGCAATGTTTTCTGTGTCTGTGAGTGGAGCTCCTTAAAGTGAAAAAAAAAACATGATGATGTAAGCCTTAAAATCAGAAAGCCTGAGTAACAAGCTACTCAAGAGGAATATGAACGATCTGGGCAATTACCACGCAGTAAGGGTCACATTATTCTTGTCCCATAGTTGGGTTTCAGTGGTGAGATAACTCAGTTTCTTTAAAAAATGTGTCTCGTGAATGCCCTAACTTTCCATGTGAGCGATCCCATGTAGCTTAAATCATGTCCCATCTCACAAGCAAAGCCAGATATTGGGTTACCACAGAGTGGGAGATGTTCACCAGTGAATTCAAGAAGTTTTCAACCACCAGATTCTGGGAACAAAGGCAATCTGGGGTCTGTTTAATCACAGCCAACGAAGAGGGCGGATGACCACCAACCTAGTCTCAGTGATTCCTCTGCTTCTGAGTAGCCTGATCACTCAGGACTTCCTTCTGATTATTTTGGATTTATCAAGGACTTTTATAAAGCTTGAGCTGGGTCATCATCCTACCATCCCTCAACTGTGCCACCAACCTCCTCTTGGGGATGTTTCCATCCAACAGTTGGCTTTATTCAGTCACTCCTAAAACTCAAGCACTGGATAAAACATCAGTGACTCTTTGGCAGCAGATATCTTCTGGTGTCCTTGCCACCAGCAGGAGCATGATTCTTTTTTGTGGACAGCAAGGACAAATTGCTCTGCCCCCCCACAGTGAGAAAGAGAGACCCTTTTCAGCTCATACCCTCAGCTTTCCAACTGTCAGACAGCTTTTGATGCACTGAGGCACTATGAATAACTGGTGATACCTTTTGGTCTGCCCAATGCCAGATGACTTTTCTCTGGGACATGCTGAGCAAGTTTCTTTTTGAATATTTGAATAGCAAAATGAAGCAGGGACTCATGAAAGATGTGTCTGCCACAGATTGTTAGACGACCAGCTATTTGTCAAGGTGGAGAAGTGTCAGTTCCATGTCTCGCAGGTGTTGTTCTTGGGGTTCATTGTCAATGCAGGCAGCATTCAGATGGACCCCACCAAGGTCAAGGCAGTCACACACTGTCGCATCTTATCCTCTCTCAAGCAGTTGAGGCGTATCCTGGGATTTGCCAATTATTGCTGGTGCTTCATCCATAATTACAGTTCTGTGGCTGCCCCCTTTGAAGTCTTCATTTCCCAGGATACTATGCATGCGTGGTCCTGGTCATCCGAAGAGGCCTTCGGCTCTTGTAAGTCAGCGTTTCTGTTGCTCCCGGATGTGACAGTGAGAGTTTATTGTAGACTCACTGTTCTGCTCTCAGTACAAGAACACCTGCCAGGCTCCTGCCAAACTTCTCCAACTGCTGCCTGTACCAACATCTGCCTGTACTATGTCACCTGTGAACCTCAATTCACCTCTCATTTCTGGAAGGGGTTTTGCAGTCTCATAAGGGCCACCACCCGCCTTTCCACTGGGTTCCACTTACAATCCAGTGTGCAGATGGAGTATATGATCCAGGATATAGAGATGGCTGTTTGATACATCTCATCCTGCATTGGTGCAAAGAACCTCTGTGGGAAGGGAATGCACACACAACGTCCCTCCAAAGTCTGCCAGTGGCCCATTCCATCGACTGCTTCCACAGGACTTACCTCTCTTAGCTTTGTGGGATCTCTCAAGTGATCAAGAACCATCTTTGATTGTTCTGGTCAATATGAATCACTCCACTTTCGTGTCTCCCAGGTCAAGCCTGTGAAGGAAAGCCTACTTCAACCCTCCCTCAGACCCCTCCAACCAACTGGTTCATCAATGGCCAACTTGTCTTCAGTCTTCCTGATATAATCCTGACCGGCACTTTTCAGACATTTTTCAGCAAGAAAGTGATTGAAGAGTTTTTCTGCAGTTCTTTGGAACAGCCTGGAGGGAAGTCAGGAGCCGTCTCCAGAGGGGGGTTCTTTCACGATAATAATTAATTCCTAGTCCCATTTTTTCCCTTTCCTTTTACCCCTGCCGTGAACTAACCATCTGCTGTTTCAGATGTTAGTCCAACTACCCTGCAGTAGTCCCTGTATTTCTGAATTTCCCCATTACCTGACCTTCCCACCCACCTATACACCTGTCCTCACATCCCCATCAGCCCAGAAGCTTAGTGGCCCACTTCTATTCATTCCAATCTTAGACCCACTGCCTTACACCACGCTACCTGCCTGGCTTTGACCTTGGTGATTCAGTTATTCTTGTATCAAACTAAGAAGGACTGTAGTTGTTAGTTCGATCAATGTATTATTGGTTTTCATTTTTGAAAAGGTTTTGTTTACAATAAGAAAAATGTAAATCTACAAGGTGACTAGCAACTATACCTGTAAAGGCAAATATTTTCCACCACTGGTGGCCACTCCTGCATCTCGGAATGGCCATATAGCTGTACTTTGGCTCCACAAAGTCTTATGAACCCATTTTATGACTGAAGAATGTGTCTAGAGTGTGGACATTTACACTAGAGGTATGGCTTTGTAAGAGTTGTGTGCCAGAATATATGTAACTAGGGAGTCATTCAAAATGCATTAAATAATGTTATACAACATAACATAATATACTATAAGATAATATAAATCAAAACTTAAACAAGATTAACACATCCTGAAGGAAAATGTGGGGAATGAGGCACCAAATGGCTGCAAACTTTATTTATTGATGATGATGCCATTAAGGGCTCATGGGCATTTCTTCTTCTGAAAAGCTTTAATGTTTCATGCTAAATGTGTTGTGCAGTTTAATTGGCTGCTGTGTTGTGTTGTGCTTGAAACAGAGTGCTTATTTTGGAGGTCTGCTTGTCTTATCATGTTCGGGAGGGGACAGACGGACAGGTGAAGCAAGGGAAGGGAAGGGAAGGCTTACGTCCTCTCACTCTCCTCTACAAAGTAGGCAACAGATGTCCGTGATTTCCCTAGGGACAGAGATAAATGATGTTTCCCCACTCTTTTTCTCTCCGTCCTTCTTTCTTGATATTTTTGTGTCCCTCGTTTTGCTTCCTTTTCCTGATTTTTTATTCTCTTTCTCTGGTTCTGATCTGACAAGTTTGCTCCCTCACCCTTGGAACATTCCTCATTCTTCTTTTCTTTGTTTGATCCTTCCCTTTCCATTCATTTCTTTTCATACGTCTTCTTCTTCATCTCCTCAGGCAAACAAGCTACGCACAAAAACCTTGAAGAATACGCTGAACCCAGTGTGGAACGAAACGCTGATATATCATGGCATCACAGCGGCCGACATGACCACCAAAACTCTCAGGTAGGTGCTCGACTCGGAATTTCCCTCTGGCCAGCAATTAGCACCATTCCCGAGACAGCTAAATGACCAGTTTATTATGTGGAGGATGAAGATCCATGCTTCTAATCCTCCAGTTAACTGGCAACAACCGCCTGTGCTACCCACTGGGCTTTTCCAGGTAATTCATTATTTCAGCCAGGCGGCGCCAGCCAACTGTTCTACTTGCTGTTGCTGCGGTAACTGCTCAGGTGCTGTCTGCGTGGTAATGCCCCGCCCACTTCCCCACAGCGTTCTCCATATGGATTGATTGAGGTCAAGCGTAGCCATCTTGGCCCAAAAAGTCTGACGCACTCTTGTCATCCTGCACGCGTACGTTGATTCAGAGACGGAGTTCCGTGTGTGTTTTTGTTTGTGAACGTGTGCGTTGCGCACAATCAGTGTCAGTTTGCTCAGCGGATTCATAATAGGTTCGGATGGCATTGTTTATCCTTAGGAAACACAAGCACAGTCGCGCTCGGATGTATGCATGCGCACACACATCCAGCCGGAAGTGCGTGTGCACACATACACATGAATCTCATCTCCCCCGCGCACACAAATGCAGACAGTCAGGTGTGTGCTTATCCTCTTGTGTGTATGTCAAGGGCAATCACTGGCAGGAAAGAACATGCATTGCCCCTCCTCTGTACATAGAGAAAACACACACGTTTGCAAACGACGCACGTCCTTGAGCTTTTACGAAGACACACATTAGGAAATAACATTTACTCCCCCTCCCTAAATATACACACACACACGCGTATACACACAAACAGCAGCTTGAGGAGAGACCCTTCAAACTATAGGAAACCCGTCTGACCTCTGTTCAAGGACACAGCCTGCAGACACAAACCAGCATGGGGGGCTCTGGGAAGCCAAAACGAGGAGGCAGAGTGTGACCAGTGTCAAACACAAGCTGATGAGAGGGAGAGGGAGAGGTGACTCCCAAAATCAACAAAGAGAGTGGGAGGAAAAGCGTGAATGATGTCATGTGACAGATAAGGCATTGTGGAGGAGGGAACAGAGAAAGCCAAGAGTGAAGAAGGTGGTAGAATAGAGGGACGGAGAGAATCCAAGGGTCGGCTGAAAGAGAGGGAGATCGGCTCGCAGAGAGTGTGGAGAAATGGATAAAGTGATGAATGAAGAAATTCACTTAGCTGAGGAAAAAAAGGTGGAGTGATGGGGAGGAGTTTACTCATGGGGGAGCCGGGAAAAAAACGAAAGAATGAGGACAGTGAGAAATGTGAGACGGCAGAGGAGCCGGAGTGAGTGAAAACGCTGTCTGACAACAGGGAAAGGGGGAAAAACCAAGCGACAGACAGAGAGAGGGGAAGACAATCTGCTTAGAGTCTCTCTGCTTGTGTTCCGCGCCAGCACGATACCTCAGCCAGCAGACAGACTTTGTGCTCATTACTCCACAGAAAGCAGCGGACAGTCGGAGAATGGAGAAACAGAGAGGGATCCCCGGAGAGATGTTTACTCACTTGGTTGTGCCCTGCTGCATCCCACTCTGCCTATCGCAGCAGGGCGCACAGGATGGGGAGGCTGCACTCTTTGATCCCCCGTGCTCTGTACACCGCTGAGCACGAGGACTCGGTCCAGAATCAGCCTCTCTGTAGACGTGCCTGACGGCCTGGACACTGCAGGCCAAGTTTATAATCAAACTGGGCCAATGGTTGGAGCAAACCAATATAACACGTCAGATGACTGTGTTTTCGAGTGAGAACAAGGATTAACTCTATGCAGCGATTTCATTTAGGTATTCTAAGTAGATTTTAAAGTTGTAATCCTTTATATCTCACTCCTGCTTGATATTTTTATCATTATTTTTTGACAGTGATAGTGAGGCATAGTAACGACAGCAAACAATGCGTGAGCGGCTGCTTTGTCAGAATAACATCAGAAGAGCAACTGGCTTATCTATTTATCCTGCAGCCTAGCAAGCGCTCACTGTATTAAAGGTCGCATGTTGTAGAAAGCAAGATTTCCTGTCATTTTTTATTCTTTTTTTACTAGAAAGCAGGATGAGGTGCTATTTATTAAATTCGGTTCAATTCAACACTTTATTGCAGACTCATGGTCCAAATAAAAGATAAGACGTTCACAATAAATCATAGATCCTAATTTTAAAATCATCTACATCAGTGTCAATCTCCACATCTGGTAGCATGTAATGCTTCACTTTATGTTTGATAAAAAAAAGACACATTAAGGCAGCGATTCAATTTATGCACAGGAGTTCTTAAAACAGCTTGGAAAATGCTGACTCTTGCAGCTACGAACATTTCACTCGCATCCTTCCATCCAGGCTAGTCTAGTTTCACCACAAGTGTGTAGTATACAGTGGTGTATAAGTAGCATATATATGATAAACAATGTGTAAGTATCAAGATGCTAAAACTCTGTATTCAGAAACTTGACTGCAAATGAAAAACTTTAAGATACGTCACAACTATACAGTCGCCAATCTCAGGCCTGTGAGAGCGGAGCAATCAGAGCAGACTGGGCGTTTTGATTGGGCCATTCAGACAGAGGCTGAATAGAGGTGCAGCAGCAATGGAAAGTATGAGAAAAATAATGTTAGAAATAATAAAAGAGTAATGTTTCTTAATCATTAAAGCATGTGAACATTTTCTAGTAGACACCCAGAATAAAAGTATGAACCTGAAAAAGTTTAATTGTAATTGTAATATGAAGATGATCTTCTGATTGACTATATAAATAGCGAGTCCTCTCGTATAGCCTGACAGCCCTGTATGCATACGTAGACCATACAGAGGCATCAGTATTTAACTGTTTTCTAACCAGTTAAAAGCTCTGCTTGATATGGTGAAGTTTGAATTTAATTCAAAACCTATGAAATTCACATCAGCCTCAACATTTTGTGGTTAGTTTTAATTTGAAAATGATCAGACAGTGAACATGGCCAACATTATACCTGCCTGCTTTTAGCATATTGTCATAGCACACTAGGCTTACCAAGAGGGGGCCTTAAAGGGACAGGCACAAAACAGAGTGTTTGGAGAGAGGGTTATATCTGGGGTTGACTACTTTTAAGGGTACCGACCAAATTACGTAGGTTCTACACAATACTGAATTACATCATCACTTTGTTTTCTGGCTGCGGTCTGATTTTATGCTGGACATTGGACCATTACTTTCCCACAGCGAATTCTCTGATGGGTAGGAGGTTTTTATAGCCTGTCACCTGCAGCTCTTCATCTCACAGCTCATTGTGGCCGCTCTTTTTTCATCCAATACTACTGAAAATGTTTCACTTACAAAAAAAAACATGCGGAAAATTACACATTTTTGTTGAATGTTTGTGATCGGAACAAAAACCTCTTCTTTTGACAACGGAAGACAATGTTCAGTTAGCGTAGCGGTAATTTATCACGACTCTGCCAGTAAACAGCTGTTATCACTTAGATAAAATGAATTGCGCTGGATTATAAGAGTGCATGGTTTCCAGGGAATCCTTCATGCTTAGTGTGTAAATCTAGTGTGGGGATGGTGGACCCTGCAACTACTTATAAGGCTAATGTACAGAGCAGTAATTGCTGAATGTGACACATGGTTAGAGCTGGAGAGGGCGGCCCAGGACCAGGCGCGGTGGAGGAATTTTGTGGAGTGAGTCAAGTCGGTTATTGCTGATCATGAATATTATCAAAAATGGCGCGAACATCTGGAAGCAGTTTCTTACTGTTTGTTTCTTCAGCTCCTATCGGACAGATAGAAGCTGGAGCGCAGCCAAAAAGCTTTTGGATCATTAAAAATTTCTTTGGTGTCAGGTCCATTCTACTGCACCGCTCTTTGTGCTGGAGGATAAATCCTGTCGAAAGAAATGCAGTGTGGAAAGTGAAGGCAGAGGACGAGTTTGGTGAATTTATTTATTTATTTCGGCCCTTTCATTCACTCATTTGCGGTTACGGTGATTATGTAACGCCATTATGTCCAGGCTAAATGCACTCGGATAGAGAGGCAGGACTAAATAGAAGCTAGTTATGAAATGGCTTGGAGACAAAAAAAAAAATCTCTTAAAGTTGTAACTGCATTAATGTTTTTAATGTTCTGTATTCAACAAACCTAGTCCTCAGTGTGCAGACATTATCTTTAAGGGGCCACTGGAGGTCACGTCTGTTATCAAACATGAACCAGCTGAGTTAGCTTATAACTAATGTCCTCAATCCACAGTTCACAGTTGGCCTCACACCAGCTAATCCTTCATTTGCGGCAGCAAGGCTGCTCAAGGTGCTTGGATTTGAAAGTCAACCGAACTAGAGTACATTACAAACATCTCCATCTCAAGTCTGTTATTGGGTCTTAAAATCGTAATTGTCTAACTTTTCTTACTTATCGCCAGTAAAAGTCTGCTTGTTTCAAGGCTGATTTTGTGAGCTGTCACTAATTTCCAGAAGATATCAGAGACATGAAGAACGGCACTGAGCGCGTTTATTAATCAGTCTCTTTTGATGCATGAAAATGAGACTGATTGAGTTGCTCTGAAGATGTTGTTATTGCAGTGAGGCCAAACACGATTGTGAGATTTGGTCCAAAATTTCTCAGTTCCTGCAGTCTGTCTCTGCCTTTGGGTACATTTCAAATGATGACGAAAAGCAGGGCCAGTGACAATGTGGTCCCTCTGTCCTTCCCCTCATTTAAATGACACTTTTTGATGCATTTTAATGCACTGAAAAACATTTTTCAGGGGAATTGTACGTTTGTGACTTTGGGAAGAGTTTCATCGTTAAGACTCCTCGTGGCTTTTATCACTAAAGTGGTTATCAGGCAGCCAGTTAACAGAGGAGAGATGAATCATGTGGGTGTTGTGATGAGAGGTGGGTATCAAAAGATCCTGTGTGTGTGTGTGTGTGTGTGTTGTGTGTGTGTTAAAGCACTACCAACATGATGTCAGTGCCAGGTCTAGTCTCGCCCTCAATTCCTTCCCTCTATCTCTCCGTTCCTCTGTCAGGCTTGGTAATAGACTCACACTGTCCTCGGCTGTGGGGAGATAGGGACAAATGTAGGACTTGATTTGGTATTGGAGGGAGGGAGAGGCTGAGATTGGCTACTGGACGCCTCAGGTGAGACATGTAGTTGGGTACTGATGTGGCTGGGGGAAAGAAATCTTTGATTAGGTGTTAGATGCCAGGGTGAAAATGATGTCTTGATTGATTGATTGATTGTTTGTTTTTTTGCCATGTTTGCAAGGTAATTCTGTAGGTTCACAATAATCCCACGCTGAAATATCTCAATAACTTTCAAATGGACTGCTGTGACAGTTGGTTCAGAAGCTCATGGTCCCTAGATGACAAATCCTAATAACTTTGGTGATCTCACTTTGTCTTTAGGGCCTCATTGACGTTGACAATGTTATTTTTGGTGAAACTTTCCGACATCTATTACATTAAATGCTATGAAAGTTCATACAGACATTCAGATTCCCCCACGAGAAGAGTTGAAATAATTATCTAGTGCAGTGTTCTTCATTTTGTGTGGAAAGGTGTAGAGGATATAAAGGCTCCGAAAAAGAGTTGACCATTTTGAAAAATGGTATTCAACATTTGCTTGAAAAAGGGAGGAGATATTCTTTAGCGAGCAGCACTGTACTGTAAGTCACTGTCTTATTATGGGCCATAAAGTCCAGCAAATAAGATGTAATGTAATGATCTGCTGTATGTTTGCAAACCTTTAGTTATTCTCCCTGGCTGGCTTAACCACTCAGAGTGATGTATTACAAAATCTAATTGTACTCTATATGCTGATTACATTTATTATTCAATGAACGAAAACTCTGTTTTTGTGCACATGTCGAAGTGCTGTTGTTTGGCCTTAGTTTATTGTGTACACTGCATATTCGGTCTGCGGATAAGGTTTTGTCAGAACTCCTCACCAGATCAGCAGCAGTCAGTTTCAACTGCAGGTTCTGAAGGAGAGCAGACGGTTCTCACTTCTTGGTTGAAAGTAAGCGTCTGGACTTCTCGGCTCTTGCAGACTCGCGGATTCGCAGGCGTGTTTTGTGTGACATCTGCGAGTGCTGAGGGCTGTCCAAACCCACAGTCCATCCAGTCCTGAAGGGCCCCTAAGCAGACTGTTTGTAGACTTCCAGAGAGTTTGCTTGGGGTGCAGACTTGATTGGGCTCAGTCCGTAAGTCCAGAGGGTTGACACTTGGACGCCTACGCCGACATTCCTTCGCACGAGATATTGATCGGAACATTTTTGCAAACTGCTGATTTCAAAAAGTGCTGGGGAAATGTCCACAGTGTTCCCGGTGTAAATGACACCTATGGATAAACATTACACCTGTCTCACCTTAACATGTTTGTGTTGTCATTGTGAGAATGTTGGCATGCTGAGAATTTATCTCGCTGGCGTGCCTCCACAAAGCTGCATGATGGTGGACTCACAGTCTCGTAATAAGAAATCAGTTGATTACTACTCAGCAGAGTGCCTCCTGTTGAGTAATAATCAACTGACTAATTTACCGACTGATTAACTTTGAGACTTTAAAATACTGTCTGATATTAAAGTTATATCTGCATCTCTCTTGGAAATCATCGCTGGGATTTCCCCGCAAACATCAACGTAGATTATCATTTTAAGCCTTCATAATATTAACATCTTGAATTTTTTTCTATCTGGCATGTAACACACTGAATCATTCAAGTGGACTTGGAACGATTTAATTAATACTTGGGAACATGAAGTGATGGCCAAATGTAGAAAAGCCTTTCTTCAAATAAATCCTCATAAGATGGATTAAAAGCAATATAGCATATTTTCCGAGTACAGATATATCAAGTTTCAGATGCCAAGGAGCTGTACGTTACACGGTAATGATCCTTTGAAGAAAACATATAATATACGAGAGCAAAGATCATCCTTGTTGTCAGTGTTTCGTTGGCAACCTTCTTACTTGTTTGAGACCATTAAAAAGAGACACATTCACAGGTACAGACACCAGGCAGGAGCGCCAAAACACCCCGGTCATCCGACGTAGCTCTCAAGGCAGATTTCACTAATGACTAACCACTAAAATTGGCACCTTGGGGTTGAACAGATTCAACGAGCATCTGTTTGGTGTTTGGAGGAATTCTAAAAGCATGATGGTTGTGGGAGAGGGTGTGAGGAAACGGCTGGAGCGCTTGCACAGTTAGTGCCAAAAGTTTGGGGTGGAACCGGTGTCTCATTTCACGGCGAAACCCCTCATCTCACCAGAGACGCCCCACATGTATGACAGAGCAAAGGCACATAAATCATCTGACAGCCGCGGCCGTGAGTCAGAGTTATTCCGGAGCTTCTGCTAGAGATACTCATCAGTTATGACGAAAAGGCTGGAACCAGCATGTCAAACGTCCAAATGTCAGAGAGACAGGAAGCGAACAGGAAGAGGGGAAGGTGTGTGTGTGTGTGTGTGTGTGTGTG
>CAEMYA010000178.1:1188927-1207840 GCA_903131615.1 Diplodus sargus | reverse complement strand
TGTGTGTGTGTGTGTGTCTGTGTGTGTGTGTGTGTGTGTGTCTGTGTGCCTGTGTGTGTGTGTGTGTGTGCGGAGTGTAGAGCACGGGAGAAATCAAGAGCAGCGACAGTCCATCTGGGAATATTTGAGCACAGAGGGAATAACGAAGCAGGTGATGGGCTGTGAAGACTGTTTTGTAGCTGATGGAATATTCACCCTCCATCAAACATCAGCATCAGCTTAAATAAGTGCACCCTGTGGAAGAATTCATTTCACAGGACTGTGGCAATATAGAAGAAGATTCAGTTGTCTTCTCACAAATTTGGAGTGCAACCAAAGGGGAGAATGAACAACAGAGAGATTAATCTCGGCTGTAGCTCGAAGCAATCAAGTCATCTTCACTGCGCCGACATCCTGCTCAGTAACACTGCTTGTGTGTAAAGTCGTGATGCATGATATTGATTTTTTGATTTTTTTGTCCGATACGCTGATATTTTCCAGCTCGTTTTGTGACGCCAATGCCAATAAATGCACTTTTTTCCCCCACCTAATTGCAGACAAACATGAAGTCTCTCTTGTCATGGAATTAACATGTTAATATACAAATTGTTATGTATGTACATATTCACTGAGCAATGTGAGGGCATAATTAAAACGTCATCTCATTGGCATAAATTATCTGCACATTACCATTTAGCCCAAAGTGCAGCCTCACAGAGCCACCAGCATTCGTGGCTGTAGACATTTTTTTTTCTTTTTAAGTATCAAAGGAGTCTTCATCTAAAACGCAGTCACTCCATGAAAGCGCTAAAGTAATGAATGCAAATTCACTGACAGCAGTCCCTTTTAATTTGTTTCACCTGCGCATAACATATAATCAATTCAGGGAAAACGCAGACGGAAAAACTGATTACCTGCCTTCAGCTTAAAATCTCTTTCCTCTAACATGTTTCAATTACAACAAATTAGTGTCTGACTGAGTAACAGCCAACAGCCAAGAAGGACATTGATTGAAATCCTCTGAAAACCCGCGTTCTCTTCGGCATTCACACAGCTTATCATCATTCATGAGGCTGCTCATGTGAAACCGCGGAGAACTCGCCTTGTGTTGCAGATGGAAGCTCTGATTGATTGTTCCGATGCACTTTGGATATATCTGGCACGCCGTCTACGCCGCCTTCGCGATAATGAGCGGGGCAAAGCGGCAGCAGCCGGGTTTCACGTGTAACTTTTCCTCTGACTCACCTGCCTCTCTCCTCTCCCTCCCTGCATCTGTATGCATCGCCTGCCTGGTGAAGGCTGTGCGTGTGTGACATGGACAGACTCGGACGAAATGAATTCATTGGTGAGGTGAGAGTGGCTCTGAAGAAACTGAGAGAGGGCGAGAACAAGCGCTACAATATGGGCCTGGAGAGAATTGCACAGGTACGTTACAATATGTGCGTGTGTGTGTGTGTGTGTGTGTATACGTGTGGGCTGTGCACAGACTGTTCACATAAATATCAAATGGGTTTCTCTGGACATATATATCGAGATGTGTCCTGTTTCCATTGTGCATGTTTGCCCGGGGGCCAACAGGCATCAATCTCAAATGCTGCATTAAAAAGTGTAATGGATATTCACCTGCGGGCTCTGTTGGCTATAACCACGATGTCAATCTCTCTCTCTCATTTCAGAATAAAGAAACTAACAATCAAATGGTGGAGCAGGGGGCGGTCGTGGCAGAGGAGGAGGTAAAACTGTGATCAGCTTCATCATCACCGATCTTATAATTAACATTTTTTTACCCAAACACAGCTCATCTTCTCAGCAATTCATTGTATCCTAATCCTAATATTCCATCCTATTATTTTCACCATAACAGAAACAGACATTTGAATGGATTTAAAGGCATGGATACCATTTTTACGCAGGCAACAAAAGAATATTGCATCACCAGAGCCTTTAGAAAGGTGCAGAATAAAAGTATCGTTTTCTTTAAAAACATTATGATGATTGTGAATTAATCATTTTAAAACACGTTCAGTCCAAAATGATTGTTTTGTTTCCCTCTGTAATAGTTCTGACGGCTGGCTCCAGATTCTAACAAACAAGGTTTCTCAGCATTGTTGGTATCATGTGGCTGTGGTGTGTGTTCTGTCAGTGAACGCCACACTTCTACACTGTCTGCCCAATCATTCTATACTGCCCTAACCGTATCTAGCCAACGTTAGCGATGCTTGCAATACTGTAATTTGTGTTTGCTAGCATTAGTGTTAGTACAAGCTCCCAGGAAGAGATCCAGGCTTTGAAGCAAACTTTCATATAAACTGTAATTATAAAATCCCATGATGCACTGGAGTCCAGTTGGGACTTTTTCCCCATAAGCTTACATTGTGAAGGAAGTGGCTGTAAAATGGTGGATACGTTTCTTTGCACAATCATAATTTGAGCCATTCGGTCCAATAACAATTGGAAAGCTGGTTTGCGGAAGTCTTGAATGTGCTCGTTCAATGGGCCAGGATAATCAGGGTCATTTTTTTGGCCGGGAAGTCAAAGTTTTCTAGCTTCGTGCGCTGCTGAGCAGCTTCCATAGGAATTTTCATAGCTGCTCGGAATCACAATGTTTTTTCACAATGACCCCCTATCTAGTGCCTTAGTGTACATACAATTTAAATGTCTTTCTTTAATGATGCTCTGTCCAAGTGTATACATCTAACTATTCTAAAATGCATGTGCGATGCTGTCTTATCTATCAATAACAAAATTTTGACTGACAGCTTTAGTTAACCCAAAACTAGCAGTTAGTCTGAGATAAAACAAGCACATCAGAAACTTCAGAGAGGTCGTGCCACTGTCTTATAAACATTTAAATGTGCTGGCTGAAAATCACAATGCCATTAAACAAATTTGCCAATTTCACTTGTGTCCGCAATGCAAGTCAAGAACCAGTGTAATAGTTATTACCGCGACTTCAATGTGATTCGGTCAATAACCTGGAAGGAGGGAGATGGAATGTTCTCAGAACACCTTTAATTGTAACTTTAATTCCATATGTGTCTAAAGCATGACCCCTAATAGAGCAGGGTGAAGTGAAACTGCTCCTTACAGCAACACGTTGTAAGTCACACCACAGCTGCCGGTCAGTCCAGTGGTTTTCCTCCCCCGGTGGTCTTTATCTCAGTTCTGCTCATGATTTTAGGGACATAGGCTAATAGCTTTTTGGTCCCTGATTAGACTCAGTTTATGGTTCAATATGCAGATTAAAAGCACAACCAGGCGGTGTCATTTCGCCAGGCCTATGATAAGACCTTTAATTACAAGCTCTAATTTGAACACTCCTGTGGCCGGCCCCTACAGACACACCTACACATGCTAGGTAGGGAAAGTGTTGCAACAAATCACAGCTAATCTATTCTCTGGCATTATTTTAATTACATTTACATTGAGTGTTTTGGAGAAACTTTGTTGACCCTGGTCCAGGATTCCCCCGCTGTGCATTCACTGAAGAGGCAAAAGTCAGCTTGAAAACAGGTGCTGTGTCTGACACTGCTGTTTTCTGTGTCCCCAGCGTGGCCGCATCCTGGTGTCACTATGCTACAACACAGAGAAGAGCTGCCTGCTGGTTGGGATCATACGCTGCGCCCATCTGGCTGCCATGGACTCCAACGGCTACTCTGACCCTTTCGTCAAAATGTAAGTCATGTCTGGTATTCATGAACAGACCGGGTTTGCCACAAATGATGCTCATATGCAGCGATTCTGTTTACATTCACATGGCGGCGTTGGCTGATAATGTAGCGTGCGGTGTGTTTCCTGGCACGGTATTGTTTCATTTCAAATATTAAAACACTGGACAACAGTTCAGCTTATTTTACAAGCAATATAACTGTATTAATAATTACGCGTTTTCCTTACAAGACTTTGAACACTGAATTACTATTATCACTAGCTACAGTTATTACTCATTTATTGGCTGTTAATTTATTGCTTTCACCATCATCCTTGATCACACAGTCAGCTTCATGCCAGTGAAAGTAGTTAAATAACGTTTGGACAGAGAGAGAAAGGCTCAGCTTGCCCCGTTTATCTTGCATAAAAAAGGATTTATATTCTCATATTCTAGTGATTATTGGGATAATATCATGAATTGCAGGATCACTTTGGCATGAAGTCTTCATATCATACATGTGGCTGTATAGTGACTCTGTTGATCCTGCTGTCTTTGCACTCGCCACCTCTGTGGTACAGATTCAGGAAAAGGAGCAACAATTTCTTTTAAACATTTTTCACCTGTTAGCACCGCCTCCATTTTCTTCGTGAATTGCATTGTGGGGAAGATAATAGTTGAAAAATAGAGCATTTTTTGTTGTCATATTGACTTTTTTGTCAGTATACTGACACACTGAGCCATCAGCAGTGCAGGCTCCGTACATATGACGACAACAGAGAAGAGAAAAAACGACAAAAGGAAACAGACGCATAACAAATTTTACCTTACTACACTTCTGAACTTCTTGTACACTCCTCCAAATATTCCATTCCCTATCCTAATACAAATGCTGTCGTCTACAATAACCTCCGACCCGTCCCCAGGGGTGCTGACATCGTTGTGTGATGTCAGATTACTGTGTCTGTCTATGTAGATGGTTTTACAACAAGCAGTGCTCCTTGAAATGTTTTAGTTCTGTGTTGTCTAGAACGCAGCATTGGTGTGCAGCATGGACACAGTTTAGATTAAATGGTACGTAGACCGCTCATCGATCCAAGAGTTACACTGTGTAACCTTTTGCTCTTCACGCTTGACCGGATTGAGTGGGCAAAGCCAGATGCTCCGCTTTGACACCAGCGCGATCCAACACTCATCAGCAGGAAAGGCTAAAGTGTGGGTGAACGGATGTAAAGCCGCAGTACGTCTGATTGGCATTGCACACAGACAGCATATCGCCTTGACAACCCCGAGGTCACATGATAAAAATGTCCGATCGGACAGCTGCCCGTAGTGCCGATGGAAACGTTAAAATGTCACTGCCAGAAGCGACACCACCGACAAGTTTATTTACAGACAATCTTTCAGTCTCGTCACTTATTAAGGAAAAATAAAGTCAGAGATTAACTTGTTCCACCTTTTCCAATGTGAGTAGTTGCTGTTTTCTGTGTTTTATATCATTTTAATTTGAATATCATTGAATTTGGACTGCTGGAAAGACAAAACAAGGCATTTAAAGGGGAAATTCTGACATGCATGCATTTCATAGAATGTCATAAGCCGATAATAAAGTAGATTAATTACTAAAATAGTTGTTTGTTGTGGCCCTAGACGTATCCTCCCAATCATATTGTCGTAGCATTTTGATAGATTGAGCGCTTCTCTTAGCCGGTGCAAATCTTTTCAAAGTGTGAAACCCAGAGGCGATGAAAGGCAAACTGACCATCAACGCACACCTGAGGCCACCTGCCTGACAGATAAAACCCACACAGCTCATCTCTGATCAGCCTGATGCACTTGAACACCAATAGTTCAGGGAGTGAGAGAGCTCCCACACATAACAGGACAACCGGTCCTGTAACCAGCACCACCTCCAGTAGTGGGAGGCTTCGAGGCAGAGGGAGCAGCCGGTCGCTGAGATTGCTTCTAGGGGAAGTTTTAAAAGCAGCTTTTGGTTTCCTCAGTTTATTAGACTGCGATCGGAGTGCAGTTATTTAAGGTTCAATAACAGACAAGCTTTGTTTGTCTTAGATTTAGACCCCTTTGACCAAGATGTTTGTTTCTGGCCTGAGGATGAAGGTAAAAGAGGCAGAAAAAGAGATGGATTAGCCCGCGTGTCCTCCTTATCTGTTGTGTTCTTGATGTAGGTTTGAATCTGGAACATGCTGCTGCCGGCGGCTTGTCAGGGAATGTGCACCGATGTCATTCAGTCTGGTTTTTTTAAAATATATATTTTTTCATATTCAGAAATTACAATAATTTATTTATGTACTGAAAAGAAATTGAATCAGCTGGCTGGCGTGTTTGCCACATGATGCACTGTTTGGCATCTCAAAGGGCTCACTGGCTCCTCTGCGATATGCAGTTACCCATAACACCCCCGTCTGTGTAAATCCATGGAGAAGTTTACATCCATCATGGCAGACTATAAATCCAGCATACATGACGAAGTGGCTGACCTTAATCCAAAGTGAAGGATAGACTATCTACACAAAAAAATGCGGGCATCAGTCATTTCAGTAAATGCCGAAAAAATGATATTTGTTTACATTGAAGTGACAAAGCCCTGTAGCGTCAGACGTATGACTGTAATGAGGCATCGCTCTTGAAATGGCGGGACAATAAAACGTTCGACATTTCTGTGATAAGATGTGAAAAAGGACTACCCGATGTTTAGAACAATGTTCAGTATTTATGGTAACGGTGCGTTTCCTTTGGCCGCTTGTCGCTGAAACTTTCATGGACACAGCAGATGACACGTCCGAGAGTGAGGAGGGAAGTTGGCATACGTGACTAAACGCAACGTATATAAAACATTTCTGCTGGAGTCACGTCAGAAAGATTTCTATCGGCGATGGTGGCTGTTTAACAATGAGGACAACAACAGATCCCATACCATACCACTTCACAGCATCATCAAGCTATCATCATTTTTAGTTTTCATTGTTTTTGATTGCATACTGTGCATTCTAGCATGAGAAACCACTGTTCCTTTAAGGTATACCTGCAGCAGTGTATGCATATCCATTACAACAGGTGTGTCTTTAACGGATCCGCTTGTGTTGAGCAGCGGTTTAAGAAGTGGCTGCAGTATCATTGAAGAATCCTTGCAATTCGGTTCTGCTAACGGTGATCAGCACGTTTCATTTCCTGCAAATTCTTCACAATACAAGTCCCCGTTATTTAGTTTTTTCAAAGCCTTTAGTATGAAGCAGCAACATCTAGAAAATAATTGGTTTTCATTTGCAGTAACTTTACTAGACTGAAACAGCTAACAGCAAACATGATGAAACATGGAGACCTTTTAAAACACCTTTTCTCAGGTTTCCTGCATAAACATGAGTTGAGCATCGCAACACGTATTTGTTTGAGAGGGAAGAAAGGGCGTCATCAAGGGTTGGCTGGAGTTCATAGACGTCACCACAGCCCTCCTGGAAGTAGGGCAGGCATGCTTTGGCTCCTCTCTGGGGACGGTCCATCCCGGGCACTGTGCAACTCAACAGCTGGTTATAGAAATGCAGGCAAGGTTCAACTCAGCGCCTCCAAAAGTGCGAGTGAAGAAGCCAAACATGACTGGTTTAGAATTCAGTGGGCTCGCTAATCAGGGTTGGCGATCTGTTCCCATGTTCCTCTTTTTCACATATTAAAGCATCTTTGGGCAAAACACTGGTCCCCAAATTGCGCCTGATGGTCAAGCCAACACTGATTGTGACGTGTTGAAAGATAAATGAGAGGCAGTCGTTAGTGCCTTTAACCCAAATCTCTAAACTGAAACAAAACATTCTGAAGTTTAATTCTGGGGACTTGTAGATGGACGTTTTTTTTAGTTGTTCTTTCAATAATAAGAGGTTTGGTCTGAATGAGAAAGGCAGCTGCAGTTACTTTAATGAAAAACATTCTTATCTGATGCTGTTTTCAGTCGGTTGTATGAGTGGTAAATATTCACCCACAGTTTGGGGATTTTGAAGGTCTTCTGTGCTTTTGTGGAGGGGTGAGATAAACAAAAAAACAGACGAAGAGGGAAAACTCTTCCTCTTGCTCAGACATGCACATGGATTTTTTTCTTCCCTCTCCGAGGTATTGATTTGTTCCACCACTTGCTCATTTTGACGGACAATGTTTTTTAGTCCACCAAGAAATCACTTACGCGCCCGGAGTATCTCACTCCTCCTCGTGTTGCCTCTTGTTCATTCCGCCGCCTGTTTCTTTTTTGGACAGTCTCTTAGTGTACATGATTTGTTTAAGCCTCTGCTCCGATTCTTATTTCTGGCACTTACGTTGTTTCGATTTTTCCTTTGTCCCTCTGCCAGAGTTTCCTTTTGTTCTCTTTGATACTGGAGACTCTCAGAATCATCACAAAGAGCCTCTTTTACCTCAGTGTTCAGTGGTCGGTCTGCAGAGTATACGCTGCTCTCTTAATGCATCCCTTTGTGATTTCCAACATAAATAATACAGTGAAGCTTTAATGAAGTTAACTTTTAACAACAAAAAAAAAGGTGAATGCATTGCTGGCGTATGTAAATGATGTCTCTAGAGTATCGGGGGCAATTAAGTCGATATAGGAGTAAAGAATTAATTTGCTTTGCTGGCTTTCTGACTTACGCCACAGTCAGAGCACTGATGTCCTGCAGCTGTAACTAAAGCTGATCTTGATGCCAGTATGTCTATATCCATGCTGTGTGTGTGTGTGTGTGTGTGTGTGTGTGTGTGTGTGTGTGTGTGTGTGTGTGTGTGTGTGTGTGTGTGTGTGTGTGTTCTTTTGTCCAGAGGGCTTTTTTCCAGTTGGTCCTTTTTTCTCGCTGTGACTTTCAATCAGCCTTTTCGAAGCCATTCAAGTGACACAAGGTCAGAATTATCTCAGAACTAATTTGTCTTCCATTTAAAAGGACAAATTAGCATTTAAAGACTAAATGAGTTTGCATCCTTCAGAAGGACCTACGTCCCTCGCCCCCACACTCTCCACACGTTAACTTAAATATGTAAAAAAAAAAAAAATATGTAATTATTCTGTCAGAGAAAAGACACGTGAAGGCAGAAAAAAGTGCGGAACATGTCAGATATTTACTGCTGACCAAGCTCGCTGCCATCTTTTTACAGTTTTGTTCTCTCTCTCTCTCTCTCTCTTCTTTCCTGCGAGCGCTTGTGTGAAGTGCAAATCACGACTCTGCAGCGGGCGTATATTTAGCTCCTCTTTCCCAATTGTCACTCATTTTTTATATCACATTTTTTTGTTGTTTTTTTGCATCTCTGTGTCATAACTCTGGTTCCTCTTTTTAACGCCGGCTCCCTCTCCCTCATCGCTCCCTGTCACTTTTGAATTCTTGTTGTTTCTCTCTCTCTCTCTCTCTCTCTCTCTCTCTCTCTCTCTCATTCTCAGTTTTTTCTCACTGTAACCTAAACATGCTGTCAGGAAGATTTTAGGGTCCAAATTCTCATGATCCTGGCTGTTAGAGAGTTGTCAAGCTGTCGTGTGATTCAGCCATGTGTGGGTCCAACGTCGCAAGGGACAAAGACAGAAAGAAGATGAAAGAATTTTGCTCATTCTAATTGGTTCTCACCAATGATGATACTTGTAACGTTGACAGCGGGGCTGGTAATGTTTCCACTTTGTGAGGCTGCGTGTCATCAGGGGAAACTGTGCTCCTGTACGCCTTTTTGCCGCAGGAACAGAAGCAGTTTGACTTCTTTGCCTCCTTTGTATAGATTTTGTCAGTGCGATGCCATCACAATCATACAAGATGTAGCCATGAAACGTCACCGGTGTGTAGTTGAGGTCAAAGTGGAGATGGGTGTGGTCCGACCCATGAGCACTCAGGTCAGAGGGTCATCATGTTGACGGGCGTCACAGCTGATGGTCTGTAGGTTAAGTTGAATTAAACCCTGTCCTGTCGCCGGACCTGAATACACAATTTGATTAAGTTTGCGCACAGAAAACAGCTTGAAAGAAATTGCCACAGCTCCAATGTAAATCCCAGTTCATGGCCACCAGGGCGTGCTCAGCGTAATTTTAATCATCGGCCCAAAGGACCCCAAGTTCATCCACTGTCTTCGTGCAGGTCGGCAGCCGGCCGTATTAAGGTATGAGCAAACTTTAAGACACGGGCAACAAAGTCAACAGCGCTCTCTCTGTGCAAAGAGTCAATCTGCAGCTCATGAGCAGCAGACTGCTTTAACCAAATAACGTTTGTCTCCTCAAAGGTTAGACGTTTGTTTTAATTTGACATTCAGCAAACCTGAGGTGTCCTAAAAAAATGTTACATTAGAAGATATCCTCTTAATTTATCTATTAGCTTTACATGAAGCACGTTGCACAGAACAAGGACAGTGGATTTTATCTTCCATCTTTTGCTTTGTGGCAGATATGGACAGAAGAAGTAATTAGAGTGACTAATTGCTTTTTTCTATTGCATATATAGACATGTGAGTAGAAAAAAAAGACAAAAAGCCTCACAAATACAGAGAACAACTACAAAAAACAAGAAGTAGATGATGATAAAATGAACAACACGTAAGAGAAAACAGATGAGCTGCCGACTGTAGTGCTGTGTGGTAAAGTGCGGATGACAACAAAGTCATTAACGTCTGCATTACATCTGAAGAAACTACCTTACGTACGCTCAAGATGTTGTCGAGAAACATGTTTTAAAGTCGGTGTTTCTGTTATTTTGTCCACCCAATTCTTAGAATAAATTGTCCTTACTCGCCCTTATTTCACCAATTTAGAAAAACAAAACACTTTCACAGAGCAGTATTTATACTTCATCATCATCGTTGTGGAGGAGAACAGCTGCCAGCCGCTGTTAACCTTATCGGTCCGTGGAGGTTTGTGACACGTGGAGAAGACAGTCAGTGTGTACAGCACAGAAATATATGATTAGTTAGTTTACTGTATTTTTCAGTGAACAAGCTACTTTTTAAGGAAGCTGCGAACAAAAACTGAAGGGATAATCCTCCCTATCTCTGTGGACCAGCCTTCCATGGTGTGACTTATTCGTCACATTGAGTTTTTCTACGGTAATTCGACCACAGTTTGGTTGCTGCTACCCGGAATATTTTCGTTTACGCCGTCATTATTATGAATGTCGCTGTCAAATTATGTTTTGTTATTGTGGAAATTGGAAAACCCCCGCCTCGGAGCCGTATGTAAAATGTGATTTGGCACAGCTCAGACTCAGGCGTCCCCCAGGCTTTCACCTCACCTGCCGCATGCCGCTGGTCAAACAGAGGCTTTGTTTGGCTGCCTCTCTCAATTGATTCCTTTCTTTCTTCTTGTTTCTTTTTTGGGTGCGCGCAAGACCCTGAGCACCGGGCATTTTGGAGGATAAATGCTTATTAGCTTATGGAGAAGTGACCTTTTTAAAATTGAATAAACACCTAACAGAGCCTGTTTGGACACACAATATGAACATCTTGCACTGGATCAGCACTATAATCTGGAGTGTAATAGATGCACATGAGATTTATTAGTAGGTGAAGAATTTAACATGACGTCTACCTTGGCTGAATTTGTGTCTTTCCATAGTTTTTGTGCTGCCACGAAAAAATTAACTTTGTGTCGTCTGAACACACAGCGAACGACACCCCGGGACTTAAAATTGAGAAGCTTCTCCCTCAAATCATTTCAATAACTTGACAAAACTACCCTGAACCTATTGGAATCTATTGGTTCAGTGTACCAATAGGTTAACTTCATGTGAAAAAAAAAAAAGTCCTGTGAATGAGGCAGGGAAACGTGACCGCTCTCACAGAATCCTCTTATATAATAATATATATATATATATAATGCTCGTATAATATAAAACACTGACTATAGACAACACAACGTCCATTTCATCAATGTACAAACACAGTTACATACAAACCAACGCTCACATTTTCCAGCAGGGCTGAATTAGGAGGCGGACAAGTGTGTCTGCATCATCCTTTCCAAAAATGTCAGTTTCTACCCTTCAAGACCAAAACACTGAGAGTGGAGTTTCTCAACACTGTCACCCAGGAACAAGAAGGCCAAAACAGAATGACCTTTGTTTTCGGAACATTCCCACGTACGTGTGGACAGGGCCGTAAACTTAAGGTTATTGTACAGTGGCTGCACCAGCTGACAAGACCAGACACCTCCCACCTATATAACGATTCATCGGCTCATTCTTATAGACCGCCCATCCCCCACCGGATCATCAGCATATTTTACATTTTTTCAAAAGATCAGTACAGAACAGTATGAGGAGGCCGCTTCATATACTATACATACTGCAGGATCATACTAAGCCTTTGTTGTGAGGAGTTCTTTTTTAGATATACAAGAATTCAGGCAGTAGTATGTATTTCTTATTTCTTATAAATTCACCGTCACCATCTTGTGATCTCTCTCTGTGATTTATCTGGCAAACTTGGATAGTCAAGCTCCAGTTTGAGACCTGCTGTATGAAACCGAGTAACGCATGTGCACACACACCCTGATACTGAGGCGTAATGACGGTAAACGATGTGTGTTTACATCTTTTAGTTGTCAACAGCCATCAGGGGGACTGAAGTCATATTGTCTCTGATAACTACAACTTTATCCCAGTCATTTCCTATCATCAAGGAATGACATTTTCCGGCTTTGACAGCCCACAGCGGCTCATGTTTCTATGCCACCACCTTGCTTTCTGTCAGTTCCTCCTCCGCCGCCTCCTGTTCCTTCCCCTCCTCCATCCCCCCAATCCTTCACTCGCTCTGATTCCGGCTCTGCAGTGACAACCCCAAGCCCATCTCATGCATCAGCTGTCAGGCCAGGATTCGTCACTGGCAGGAGGGGGAGGCTGGAAGAGTGAGATATCTCACCGCCTGAACATCTTGACTTGGAATTTATGCTGATGATGACTTCAATTGCCCTCTAGCGATCCTTCTGTTGCCTCTTCGCTGGAGCGTATAGTTCTCCAACATTGGCGTGATTATGATCTTGCTGTGGTCTCTCTTTCTGATTCCCTTTCACTCCCTCGCTGTCCCCGTCTTTGTTCAAAAGACTTCTGGGTCACAATTATCTCTGAAAGAGATTTTGCAGACTTTTTGTCTCCCTTTGCTCCTGTCGTTCAGCCAAGTTTACTGTCATGACAGGGCAGAAGGTTTAAAGTCAAATGAATCATTTGATCTCAGAAATGAGGACTGTCTCGGCCTTGTTTGAAAGGTAACATGTATTTGAGGATCTCTATTGTACAAACACTCACACACAGCTAACCCTTTTGTACCGCGCAGCTCAGTAATCACTCTATTTCTGGATAACTGGGTATCCAGTTTGTGATGTTGGGGGGGGAAACGCTTGGATGAGAAGATGAATACTGCTCTCACATCTTTACATGAGAGCAACTCTGTCCTGGCGTCATCCCCCCCAGTCCTCAATGAGTGAAAGCAGCTCCTCTAATTTGGCTGGCGGTAAAAGAGAATTTTGAGGTCAGAATTTTAATAGCATAAAATAAGAATACCTTATCGCTTTTAATCTATAAGGATCCCAAATCATACGACTAGTCAGGCAAATATCATGTTCTGTAGTTGTCTATCTAAGATCAGCATCAGTTTATGGCAAAAAAGAAAGGACTAGGAGTTGATGAGTGTCCTTTCTGCCTGCCTCCATCCATCCAAGTTTTTATTATGTGACCGTTCACCAGAAAACGGGTTGGCTTTACTTTTTGCTGTTTATTAGGTTCATTATCAGAAGGTAGGTCATCTAAATGTATGTAAATTATTAACGTTAAAGTACCTTCTGCTCCATGTGGACTCTCAACTGGACAGACACCAAACTCCATTCTAAATGGCATTTTTTTTCACAGCAAAAACTGTAGTTACACAATCACAAAACCTATTGTCTGATTTAGTTGACCTACGTGCACGAGCAGGTCATGTGTTAGTGAATCAGTAACATCATTAACTAACCTGTGATGAAGCGTTCGACACGGACGCATACGTCGACTGTCCTGGTTTTACAGTTTACCATTTTCATATTCGCTCCTACTGTCCTTTGTTCTTGAAAAGTAAAGAAAATTGTGCGCTGCAGTGCTTTTTATTGTTCACAGTGCAATATTGCAACACAGTGTCTTTTTAGCATGGAATTACTTTCTCTTTTCAATTTGGTGCTGAAACAAAAGGGGGCATGGTGGTTCTACCAACAGGCAAGTATATAGCTACAGCCAGCAGTCAGTTAGCTTAGCTTAGCATAATGACTGGCAATAGAAAATAGCAAACTAGCCTAAAACCTGCATTCTTTCTAGTGGCCAGCAGGGGGCGCTGAATAAAGATGTCAGATTGTTTCCTGATGGGTTTATAGAGTCTATCAAAAGTTTCAAGTCTTGTCCAACACAGCACAATGTTCATTTTGTAACTCGCGGTCCCATTTAGAGTAAAATAAACTATGAAGCGCTGCAGGCTTTAGCGCGTGCCCACGTTGTGATTAACATGTCATAACCACGGCGTGACCTCACTTTCTCAGTCAGATCCTATGAGGATGTAACCCCCAGCTCCACCCTCACTCCCAAATATGGTCTCACCTGTCCAACATGGTGATGGCCATAATGACAAACTCCAGACTTCTGAATGGTAGTTCACAAACCGATGGGTGACGTCCAAAGGTAGCAAAATCTTCCAACCATCAGCTGTGTAAGGCTCGTTGTTTCCTCATGTTTCCAGTCTTAATGCTAAGCTAACCCGTATCTGGCTGTAGCTTCATTTTTAACAGGTTTTCATCCAACTCTCGGCCACAAAGTGAATAAGCGTGTTTCAAAAAATGTCAAACTGTTGGTGCAAACTCTTATCTTGTGGTGGGAACAACCTGGAATGTCCCAGTGGATTTATGCTCTCTGTCTTCTTTCTTCTTTCTCTCTTTTCTAGCATCTTGCAGCCAGATATGGGGAAAAAGTCCAAGTACAAGACTTCAGTGAAGAAAAAGACTCTAAACCCCGAATTCAATGAGGTACAACATGTTTTCTGCTCTACAAGTATTTACAATACACCTGGCAACTTCTTTGATTTTTTTTTTCCTGTGCTCAGAACGATGTTCTGTAGTGAGTCGGAGCTGCCAATTAAGCGTACCTTTTTAGAATAATATCAAATCTGACGGTCTCTTCACAGCACCAATCTGCATGCTTCTACTGAAAACGCACTAGATTACGTATTCAGCTCCTTTCAGCTCTCGTGTTTATGAATCATTGATATAAATATGCTCTTGTGTGCACCACCTGCACAGGAGTTTTCATATGATGTACCCCTGGACCAGCTGGCAAAGAAAACCCTGGAGATCACTGTGTGGGACTACGACTTGGGAATGAGCAACGACTTCATAGGTAGGCTTAGAGAAACGAAAGCAGTCGCAGCAGCAGCAGCAGCAGCAGCAGCAGCAGCAGCAGAGTAGATGACTGTACAAGACAGTTTGAATGAAAGTGATGCAATTGCAGAAAACATAAAATCCAGGCCGAGCGTGGGCGGAGAGAAGAGTAAAAAAAAAGGGGAAAAAAAGAGGAATGATGAGGGGGTAATTATGAGGCTTGAGGAGCACGATTGCAAAGGAGAGTTTGAGTGGAAAGGGAAATGGAGAAGCTTTAGAAATCAAAAAGTAAAGATGTTCGCCTCTGGATCCGCATCCTTCGTGGACTTGGCACATCAGATCGCTGCTCCTTCATCAGGCTGCTTAACAGCTTTGGCATGGCCTGATGTGTATATCACAGCAATGGAGCACATGGGAGCTTAGGGAGTGATGGGGAAGTAGCGGGGAGGCACAGTGAGAATGGATTACCACCCTGCGAGCTTGGAACGCCTTCAGATCAAAGCGCTTTTACTCCTTCTTATGTGAGTGTCTGCACATGTGTGTGCGATGCAGCGGGTGGGTGGGAGACACCCTGTGTTTAGATAAGCCCAGTGAGTTATTAGCCCTGCTGGGAGAAAAGGCCATCGGTCTAACATACAGCCCCAGATAAGAGCCATTCCCCTGACCATTATCATTACAGGTTTTAGATACAGCAGCCTGCCAGTTATGCTAATTGGGGCCGGGAGAAAAATGACACCGAGACCGAGAGGAATGGTGAAAAGGAGTTGATAGAGAGGGCCGGGCGCGCTGTTGTAAGGGGGCAATAACAAGTGGGCTAATAGGCCTTGCAGAAGATATAGAGGATGTGACACGGTGAGAGGTGAGATTTCAGAGATACATCAAGGAGAACGCTTAACGGTGTGGCAAAAAAAAAAAAGAAAAAAATGTGAGTGCAAGAGTCAATAAGAAAACACCTACAATAAATCAAGTGGAGGATGTGGGAAAGATCGATACGCAAGGAGAGATGGAAGCCCCCATGCTTGACCGCGAAGCTCAACTTAACCTCTAATTTTGAGTTGCGAATGTCGAGGTGCAAGTGTCCAGCGTCTAGGAAACCTTACAGGAGCAGATAAGTACCGTTCTTTTGGCACACAAGAAAACTCCACTAGGGGTTAGTCAGTCCGTTATACGAGTATCAGTGCAGATACTGATGTTAATAAGCAGATCAGTTATTTATCATGATGTGTGTGGGCGTAAATCCCAGGAGGGACGCGGTCCCCGCCATCTGAGGAACAATGTTGTTTGTCCCCCCCAGATATATCACACTGCACATTTATATTCAACACCGGTCTTTATTTCTGCTGCTCTCAATTAGCCTACAGGTTGCTCTCATGTTAGCTGATGCTTGCTAGTTCTCCAAAGTGATAATGACCAATGTTTGCAGCTGTTGGCAATGTGACGTAGCTCTCCGTAGCTGGCAGAGTGACAAAGAGTTTGTGTGCAAAGTTAAAGCACGACTTTTTTGCGCCCCTCAAGAATTTCTCTTTTTTAAAACAAATGTATGTAGTCGTCCGCCCCAGAGTTGATACCGGATTTCGCCCCTTGGTGATGTGACTGATAGACTAAACACAGTTTCTTCATGAACGTCAATGTAAATTTCAGCTATTCCACTATAAAGTACATCAATGTCGTCGCAGGGAGCCATTTACTCAGTCTTGCGCGTCACATCAGTGCCCTGCCTCATGTCACCCTCTTGGCACTTGAAGAATACACTGACAACTGTATCTATATTCTCAGGATCCACAGTTCCCCAATTACTGCTAATACACCTTAACCCTCCTATTTTGTCTGGGTCGAAAGTCCTAACCCTGGGAACATAAGAATGACTCTGTTGGATTTGGCAGCAGGAGAGAAAAGGTTTGTGTTTCATCGCAAGTCTTAAATATTTGAGAGGAAGTTCAAGTCCTGAAGCAACATTTTGTAGAAATTGGCCTTTTAGTCAATTAATGTAGACGTACAACCGATGTAATGTAGGTGCTGACTACCAATAAAACTCCTTAAGTCATAGCAATGTTCCAAGAAAAGTCTCTTTAGCCAAAAGTCTTGTCAGAGCAAGTTGCAAGTGAGTTACAAATCATCCAGCTGTTTGTGGTTCTTCATACAATCACGACTGTCTTGCGCAGCCTAAGGCCCAGGATGCAGCGCTGGTGCCCCTGCATATAGTGTCTTAGACATTTGAAAACTTCAACGGGCTCTGAGAGGCAATTTGTGTTGCAGCGCAGAACCTGCACACACACATTAAACACACATTAGACAAGACAATAAGAACAGTGGCTTGAAATCATCTGTTGCAGCCATTATCAGTGCCATCACAGTCCAGGCAGACATTTAAAGTGTGTGTCAACAGTTATCATAACATAATTAAAATGAGTAGTATACTTAACATTCCCTTGGTCGTATTTCGTATCCCACGTATTTCCCGGGACTCCTACAGATTGCATACCCTGTTTAATGGGACATTAAACAGGGTTTGCGTACCCTGACATGGGAATAAATGAGTTTCTGTCAGGTGGCACAGGTCAGCCTGCTGCTGTGTCAGGGTGGAACTCGTTTTGGTAAAAAAAAAAAAAAAAAAATGTGAGAAGCCCTGAGAAAAAAACAAGTGAAAACTGCAAGCTTGTTTACTTCGTACCATTTGCAGTCAGATTCGGATAACTTGCCAATTTCAGCATGTACGTAGGTTGCTCAGAGGATGTTATTGTTGCTGTTGTTGTTCCTGTAGAGACAAGAGTGGCATGAAATGCGCAGATAGCAGAAGGGAAGAGAATGCCAATGGCGTGTGGTCTGCTTACAGTGAGTCAGACTAGCTTCGAATTAATGGATTTATACAAAATGCCCTTTCACATACGTCTAAGGCAAATTGTTCAGTGCCTACCATCAAAGGGAGAAGGCTGAGAAGTAATGATTCATACAAATGTAGATGGCGTTTTGTTCTTCAAAGGCATCGGTGGGATTGCTCATTTGGGAAAGTGATAAAAAGTGTCGAATGCAGGCCACAAAAGGAGGGGGGAGGTACCGCAGGGGGGGATGATGGATCTTCAAGCATTTTTCAAAGCTTGATGATCCGGTTAGCATTTTTTTTTAAACACCGTGATGTCTGCAGGTCTACAGTTCTGCTAGATACGTACGCATGGAGACAAAAGTGCAGCAGAGGAACATTTCGTGGGGAGCGAAAGGATGCAGACAGAAAACAAGGTTCAACCTGATGTCCTGATGGACACGTGCTCGCCAGCCTGGCTGTCAGCCTCGCCCTCGTCCGTGTCATCTCCTCCGACTTCGGTTCCTCATCCTTCTTCTGTCCTCCTACACATGTCAGTCTGGCTGACCGTTTGTTTGTCATTAACAACCCGCAGGCTCAGGGAACACTCCATCGATCTCTGCTTCGGAGGTGGTGGGAGTGTTGTGGGGGCGGCGGCGGCGGCGGCTGAGGTGACAAAGTGTGTGTGCGTGATCATCCTATATGGGAACTCTATCAACAGGTCCTGGGCTGCTCTCCGAGTTGTGTGTGTCAGTGTGAAAGGGAAGTTAAGGAGGATGCGGGGTAGGAAACGCTTTGAGGGTGCTCGTGCCCGCCCAGCGGCGGCGTCTGAGGCGGCGTTCAGTGCCGAGCTCAGATGAGACGAAGATCAACAATCGAGCCCTTGCTGCTCGCGGCAGTCATTTTCCGGGGTGCTGATAAAAGGCTGCATTGCCAAAATACCATGTTTAAAACTTCACGCTCCATTAGCTGTGCAATCACAGCCGAGGGAATGGCTTTGTAATAACCTCGGTGTGACAACTGCCTGCATCTCTCGGCCTTACAGTCTGCCTCTCCGGCAACGCCTCCATCACCTCAAGCTCACTTTCACCTGAGTCATTTCCTGCTTCTCTGAATAATTACCCCCCCCCCCCCAAATGCTCTTTCAATAAAT
>CAEMYA010000178.1:1140050-1188895 GCA_903131615.1 Diplodus sargus | reverse complement strand
CTTTCCTTATCTAAATCTCTCTTTCCTGTAATTCCCCAGCTACCTGCCTATTTTCTCTTCCTCTCTGCCTGGAGGAATGTTATCTCAGATGTCTGTTTGCTTCCGTCCTTGCTCCCATGTCTGTCCACCAGTTAAATTATAATCTTTATTGGCATGAAGATCAATTGCATTTTTATTGTTTATTAGATATTAACTGTTTGTCACTCTGTCCCCCTGTTTTCGCAGTTTAACCAGAAATAGATTGTTGACCAAGCCCGTTATAGGGTGTAATTTACAGCATCAATAATGACAATTTATAGGAGACGGTGTGAAAACATGTTAAAAGTCGTGATGAACATACAGGGAATTGTCGCCTGAATCCGTAATGCCCCCTCTGCTTTACAGAGCTCCATAAAGAGTTTCAGCTCATCAACCACAACTTTACTGTTTTGTTTCACTCTCGCAGCTCTCAGAGGCTCGTTTTCGACCACAGCAGGCAGGCTTTTTCATAGAAAAGGATCTAAAACCCTCTCACCCCTCTGGCTGATGAACACAGCAGACCATTTACCAGCTAAAGAGACTCATATTTTCCTCAGGATTTGGTTTAAAAACAGAGCTAGAAGAGAGTGGATGTCACATACATTCATCAGGTGTAAGGCCGGGGACCATTGGCATTATAACCGATATGGTGCCTGGAATTTGCTGTACCTTTTTCTGGTACTCTGCTAACGTGCTGACATAAACTGCGGCTGCTGCAGGGGCGCTGGCTTTCAGGCTATCAAACACGCACACTGTTCAGCTGTTATATTTTGTCTTTGTGTTTCCTCAGGTTGTCAGGTTCAACACAAAGGGACCCAAATGCAGACACTGAGGCAGGCAGGTTGAAAACGAGCTTTAATCAAAACTGAAATCCAAGATAGGAGCAACAACCGCACACAAAATGCAGAAACGAGGAGTAATCCAAGAGCAAAAAAGCAAAGCAAAGTAGAAACCAGAACTGACAAAAGGAGTTAGGAAGCAAATTCAGGTAAAGACGATCAGACAACAGGATCGCACAACAGTGAAGACTGAGAGGAAAACACTGGCTTAAACACAGAAAGGGTGATTTACTAATGACACACAGGTGTACACAGAAGAAGGAAGTTGAAAGTGAAAACATGACATGTGGTGAGAACTATGAAATACAAGTAGTACAGACATAATTCAGTCCGAACCCCAAAAAAGTGGTGAGTTCAGCAGCCAACCCTAATCAGGTAACGTTGCTCAACAACCGTTAACAAGCTGCGAACCAGTTCAATGTCAATATTGTGTTTACAACCTTATTCTGCTGCCTCGAAACTCCCCAAAAAGTTATTGCAGGTTTAAATGTAAAAATGATCCTCTAATTCACAAAAAGAAGCCTCGAGCAAGTCAGAACTTCTTTTGCTCTTCTCTTCCCTCCTATTAATCGTCTCACGATGCCTCAGGATTATCTCGTGACCCTTTGGAGGGGCCTGACCCCGAGGTTGCAAAGCACTTGACTCAACCACTGACCTGTAGATAAAGAAGTTGGAACGAGCCGCACCTGGACCGGCCACAGCAGGACAATTAATGCATTTGTGTTAAAGGTCCAATTTATAAGAAAGTCCCAAAGCATCAACATCTGATGAGTTGGGCAGGAGACTCAAAAATCAACTTTCTTACTAAATTGGATCTTTGACATTAACACTAAATAATAACCGTTATTAAAACAATAAATGTATAGTTGATTAAACTTCAGTTATTCCACTGTTAGCAAACAATGAAAGGCTTTATAAACTATTAATCAAGCAACTGTAAAAGTTAAGTTGCAACTGATGTTTATAACACTTTGTAAACGCTTGATGAACACTGTGTAGCTCATCTATAAACATCATTTGGATGGTCATTATGAAGCTTGCAGCAGATTTATATGAACATCAACAATCGCTTAAACTGAAATTGGATCGACTTTAAATGTAACATTTCTTAATAATGTTATTAAATTAAATGATGTACAATATAATGATATCAGTGTGGGATTACTTCTCGGCAGAAGTTGAATTTGTTTTCAAGTATATTTACATTGTCGCGTTAGTAAAATCTCAGTGCTTCTAACACTGATGGTTTTTTGTAGATTCCTCACAGTTTCTTTCCCACCCACTGTTTCCCATCACCTCCTGACGCCTCCTCTCTGTTCCTGGCTGTGTGTTCACAGGTGGAGTGGAGCTCGGCATCAATGCAAGCGGACAGAGACTCAAACACTGGTTCGAGTGTCTCAAAAACAAAGGGAAGAAAGTGGAGTTCTGGCATACGCTCACACAGCAAGGAGCCCCGAGCAGTGACAAACCGGACTAGATTACACGAGACATCCGTGCACACACACACACACACGCACACGCACACACACACACACACACACACACACACACACAAATAGACACATTTGTCTCACTGGAAGATGGCTGATAACGGAGACCAAGTAAAGCAGGAGCAGAGGCAAAGGATAAAACATGCAATAATAATAATGTTGAAAATGAAATCCATCATATAATTACAGCACCAACTATTAGTATAATATTCATACTAATATTAGTGATGGTAATGATGTGTATCTGAATACATTTTTGGAAATGTATTTTTTTTCTAAAGGTGAACCAAATTGTGACGATGTCCTCATTAAAGTGTTGACGTAACGAAACAGTACTCACAAAAATTGTGCTTTAGACCTTACTGTATCTGTGGAAGATGCTCGTATTCTGTCATTCAGATTTACACCTAATATTGAAGAAATTTTGAGATTAATGTACTCAAAGTTCATTCAGTGAAATGGGGCCAAATGTATGTGCACCCTCGTGACTCATAATGTGGTATATAGTTACAGGGGAGGGGATGTTGTGGAAGGGGGGAAGTCTCTATTTTAGTGATCTGATGCAAAACAAACACACCGTATTATAAAGCACAAAATGATCCATTTGGTGGATTTGTACCTTTACCGTTTCAGTGTTCTTATGTCTTTCATTGTCTTTCAGTGATGGTGGCTTTCTATACACCTTCATGTCAGGCATTAACGTGTCAGTATATGTGTGTGTGTGTGTGCGTGTGTGTGTGCGTGTGTGTGTGTGTGCGTGCGTGCATGAGGGCTACGAGAATATGAGTGCCTACATTTTCTGTCTGTGCAGTGTGTGTGTGTGTGTCTGTCTGTCTGCATTCACGCCATGCCGCCCCATTCAAGATGTCTCCACGTGACTCCCGAAGCACAGAGGTGTGAAGAAATAATAACAAAGGACAAGAGAGACACATAAGAGAGAGAAATCCTCCGCCGCCGCCGCCGCAGGTCTCAGTGGTGCGAGTGTTCCTGGCTGGAGGACACTGACAAGCTGTCAATCATGAGTGCCAGACCTTTGCCAATCCCACCGCCAGACAGTCACAGGGCGACTGTAAGGAATATATCCCGACACGTGACCTCTGACCACTCTTTTGGACTTTCCTGACGAAAGGCTAAATTTGTATCCCCAGATATTGCTTTTGGAAGTTCCTGCTTTCACTTGCAGCTGCATGGTGTGAGCTAGCAGCTCCAATTCTGCTCCAACAGTTATGATGCAACATTTTGCAGGGCAACATCGCAGTATTGATATATTAATGTGACAATTCTCAATTATCTGATGTGTGAGAATACGGCTGCCTAAAGCTGGAAATCGGCCCTAATCCACCATTGTACACCCGCGCACACCGAGAGGATCCCAAATGTTATATATTATGCATGTTACAAAATTGGGCTGAAGTCAACCATCAGAAGGAGTCACTGCTGTGATCAATGTTGCATTCATCCCGTTACTTGCGAGTGATTAAATATCAGGTCTGTAGTGGCATCAAGTTCATCTGCTGGGCAGGCCACACAGTATCACGGCGGTTTGTGGAGTAGTGATTAAATTTGATCTACAGGATTCCTGCGCTGTACAGAGGACACAAGTCCCTTCATGTGAATAACTGAAATTATATTTTCCTAACCTCAACCGAAGTGCTTTTGCTGCCTGCACCTCACTGCAGGCTGGATGTGATCCCTGGATTTCGGTGTGATCATCCTGGGCCCTCGTATATCAACAGCGTGTGCACTCAGATGGGAGATTTGTAAGACAGAATTTAAAACCTCTTCTACACACTGTTGATAGATGGGGGCCCTGGCCACCTCCCTGCGAATCCAGCGCTGTTCATAAATGCGGTGTTCCCTTCAGTCAAAGCAACCAGGCGCAGGCATGAAAAATAGTTGTACTGAAAGTCATACACAGTTAGAAATCGTCCATGTACACGAATCCTGTAGACTGTATTTCATTACTGTTTTAACAAACTGCTGTGATACTTTGTCAGAACGGAGGACAAGATCACTGGAACCACTGTGTCTGTGTCTGTGGAACAGGACTGCCTGCTGAGACAAACTGTGTGCAGACAAAGACAATGGATCCTACCTTACTACCACACACACAAATACACAAATATGTACGTCCATGCATACACATAGTTAAAGGTTGGGAGGTAAAATGGGGGTAACACCGTCCATGGAAACACATTCGGCAGCAGGGGAAAATTGACATGCGTTACGTGTCTCTGTCCACATCTCGGCGCATCGATGGTGTATATGGGCTCGACTATCACTGAATTGTCTAAAAGTCTGCCAGGATATCAGATGCACTCCCCCGTTTCGTCTCACACTACAGCTCCGGCCATACACTGGTTCACAACAGCACACCCACAGTCGGTCAGTGGCCTCCGGGAGTTTTCTAACTGTTGAATCGATCCGGCTGCTCATATTCTTGGTGTCCTTCAGCAACCTTGTGTCTCACCGTCGGCTGCAAAAAAAAAAAATGGATCCTTCGCTGGTGAATTAGGTTTCGAATAAAAAGGGCTTGGGCATTATCAAAGCATGGAACTAAACAAACTGTTACAACAGGAAGCCTAAACATATTTTCAGTTCATTGACTCGATAAGAGGAGGGTTGGGCAGGGATGGCGGGTTTTATTCTGTACTTTTTCTATGCACATCAGGACATCCAGCACGTCAGCAGTGAGATAATCAAACCAAAACAACAACATTATCGTGTTATCCAGGCATCAAAGATGCTTTTCTGGGAATACTCAGAGCTTTGATTGGGGCTGGGCCCGGTGACAGTGATCTAATAGAGTTCACATTTCCGGCTGGATGGTGGCTTATTCCTGTCTCTGGATCTGTTGGTTTTGTTTACAGTCTCCGAATTTTCTGACTCTTGTCTATTGACCCCGCTTTGCTTATGTAATCAGTTTTATCTGCAATACAGCTGCATGTTTAGCAATTACTATCAGCCTGTATAATAGAGTGCAACCTTAGCTGATCATTCTGAATGCTGATGTGTTTACAGTCTATGCCATCTATTCAGTCTCCTGCCATCAGTGTTTGTTTGTTTGTTTGTTTGTTTGTGAATACGATGATTCAGGGTATTTTTTGCTCAGTTGCAAGCTCTTGATTTAAAGAAAACAAAACCTTTACTGTCACAGATTTTGACACTTGTCTTCCTTAATAAATTGATAATTAAAGTGGTAATGATGCAGGAGAGCAGGGGCGAATGAGATGGGAATTCACTACTGCAGTCCCTGTGCATTCAAAGTCAATGTCAATCACACAGTGTGGCTGCCATCCTGTGGTGGGTTTGTGTAACTACTTCTCAAAATAAATTGAAGTTGTTTCAGTGGTTGTCTGTCTTCCTTTTAATGATCAACATTGTGCTCGATTCTTCAAAGAAACACGACAAGCAGCACATGTGAACGTGTTTATTCATCATCCCTTAAAATGAGACACACGCAAGGCTTTATATATGTTTTCTGTGTGAGGGTTGCTGCTCACAGTAACTACTTGAAGCACTACTGAAACTGAATTTATTTTGAGTTATATATCAAGTTTGAATTTTCAGAAGAAGCAAAGCAAGATAATCAAACGGCTTCCTGCACATTTGCCCCTGATTCCACTCCCTCCAACTTCTCTCTCATGGCTCAGTCACCCTGCCAATGAAGAGCGGCACGTTGGCCTGGTCATTCCAAAGCAGCATGACAAAAGGCCGCAGGGCAGAGAAGGAGGGGAAGGTGCGGGAGAATGAGATGGAGGTGACCGCTCCGGCCTCAACTCCTTGTGTGGTCAGCGCGAGGAAAGCTCTGTGTCTGACATCGTCCAAAAGCAGCATGTCTTCAGAGTAGAGGCCGCACAGGTTAGCACCCTCGAAGAGTGATAACAGTCCTGGTTGAGGGGAAAGACAAATGAAGTCTGGACTGCTAGCTGCACAGCAATTTGAGATAACTACCTAATTGTAGTTAGATTTAGCAGTTATTCGGGTGATATGCTGACTTAATTTATGAAAAGTATGAATTTGAAATTGAAAGTTTTACACATTGCACCTTTAACGACTGATACTGCCTGGTAGATAGGAAAATATACAAGCTGAAAGCTTTATGTATTATGCTGATTTTGTGGTGTGAGTAAGCTGTACTAGAGAGTGACCGACGGCAGAATACAAAAGACGAACAAACCTAATTTCTTCATAAGTACGTGCATGTCTGGCTGCACATCCAGCTTGATTTGGGGCAGAGTGACTTCGACATTCTGAGGAGAGTGTGTTTTCAAATCTTCTATCATCTGACGCACAGCCATGTCCGTCATCCTCTCCTCCACCTGTTGCAGGTCGGACGCCGTGTTGGAGAGAGGCAGCAGGATGTAAAGGCTGCTGTCACCTGTGAGAGCAAACTTCGCCACCTGTTGGCAGAGTTAAAAAAATTCCAAGTGTTACTGTGCAGCAGGGGTTTTAAAAGTCTGTCACAGCCTAAGATCCCTTACTGAGTCTAATCTAATCTCAAAATAATATAGTAGAAGGTCAGTATAAATTAATCAGAATCTGAATCAAGATTCAAGGAATCTGCCCTGGTGGTGTGATGCATGACAAACACAAGAGGTAGAAAAATATATAGAAAGACCCAAAGGTCAAGAGGGAATGATAGAAAATAGAAAATTGGCAATCAAATATGAAGAAAAAAAACATTATTTAAACAATATATATGACTGTTCATGACAGTTGCTACAGTGCTTTGGGAGGTGAAGACAGGAAATGTAACATTGCCGGGAGTCAAGGAGTCACATATTGGCAGATTCGAACCATGCAAAGTATGCTGATTTAGCTTCTAGCAGTTCCTGTTTACAATGCAACAATGGATGTGCAGGTAACTATCATCCACATTACTTAAATACTGAAGAAAACTCTAAAACGTGAAGACTGTCAAGCAAATTGTGTAGTTACAAGGAGCATGTTTTCATCTATGATAACTATGCAAATGTAGCGATGTTAATTAGAGATGAACAAGAGAGGTGATGATCCCAGAGCCATGCTGAATATAAAAAATATGTTTCATGTCTGCACAGTCAGATAACACCATGTTCTGACTCAGAGAAGAACATGTGGCGCTATCTCCAGCAATCCAATGTTTCTAGTTTACCTTAATTGCCTTAACTCTTACAGTACCTTTGCCTCACATCTCTCTCTCCAGGCCCTTCTTAAACTCCTTTCACAGTTCGAAAACCACTCAAGTAGTTTGTGAATATGTGGGTTTAAGATGGCTGTTGGCTGTTCCTTACCTGTGCCTTCAGCTCAACGACGTGCGTCATTACCACCTTGTATTTTTGGTGATAGAGGAGTGGCACCTTCACCAGTTCACCATCCAGTTTTGAGAAATATCCTTTCTGGGGCTTCAGCTCAAACTTGACCTTCCACTGACCTGATACACACAAACAGACAGTTAATTAGTTTCCACCACTTTCACATAACACACAGTTGTGCACACGCACTTTACTGACCACTAAAGGAGACAGCGTCAAGCATTATCAGCTGTGTACTGGGTGAGACCGAGTCGACCAGATGCTTGATTTTATTGTTGGTTTTATTTGCAACCCAGTTGTTGATCATCTCTGTGTTTTCTTTGCTGGACTCCAGCAGCTTCACGGGCTCCGCTTCATAGAACTGGATAGACTGGTTAGTGAAGGACTCAGTCAGATTCATTTCTGTGGAGGAGAACGGAGAAAATATGATGAGCTACACATCCTCTCTGCTCTTCATGCACTCAGAATCTCTATCCATCTCTTTGAAAGCTTCAAACAGTGATTGTAATACGTGGGTTGTAGTAGATCTGAGAAGCCATCTGCAAGGAACTGGCCAACTTCTCTTTCAGCTTCTTCAACTGGAAGTGAACACAATGGAAGTCGTGAGGCACACAGACGGCCCTTTCAATGGCTCTGCGTGTGTCTCCCCTTGCACCTGAAGGTAACAGGATGAAGAAAAAAAGCCATAATGTAGAAATACTGTAATTTAGAGACAACCGACAGCTGCAAGGCAGGTCTGACATTTAATGTAGGTGGAGAGAAACTCTTGTGACATTTAAATCGAGAAACATTATGTTTATGTAACTTCCAGGTGTTATAAAAGTTTATTTTGCCCACGTGTGCAACGGTAACACTGGAAAATGCGGCCTTTTAGACCAAATAATCCTAAAGGATAAGGTTAGTGTTATTCTATGCTTTCCTTATTTTCAACGGATTCCATAAAAAGATCAAAAACAGGAATATGTTTGATTGTCTCGTAATACTTTCCAGCTTCCTTTCTTGTCTGTAGCACTCAGCAACCAAGCCCATTTGATCTTATACTGAAGGCATACATAGTTGAAAAAAGACACTGATCAGTCTCAAAACATCTATGACTGTTAGAATGCAATGTTCTGCTGGGAAACCTTTGGTCCTGGCATTCCACTTTGATGCAACTTTGACATCCATCACCCACACAAACACAGATTCAAGAATTTTTTAAAATGTTGTATCATTTACACATAAAAAAATGTAAAGGTTTGGAAGCACTGCAATTTCCCTTTAACTGGCAGTAAAGTGACTTTGTCACCGTGAGATTATGTGGATGTAATAATTTTGATCACCACACAGTCCTAAATAATTTAGAAATATCTGGGATTATCCCGGCAGACTTGTTCCAGCACTTTCGACAGATTCTCTTTTTTGGGATCTGCAGATTTCGTAAACTAGATTAACATGTTTCTTGGGAAATTCCTGAGCAGTTTGTGTGATCCGGCAGGCCACATTGTCCTGCTGGATGGGCCGCTGCCATCAGGGAGTGCTCTTGCCATGAATGGGTGTATTTGGTCTGCAGTGTTGTCAGTTCATAGACCCAAGGAAGAATATTACATTATAATGAGATGATCAGTGTTATTTACCCTTCAGTGGTTATAATGTCGTGGCATATAAATGTAAACTCTAATTTTATACAAAAAGATTAAGTAATTTCCTGAACAGTGACACTGTAGTTTTTTAACATTTCTCAAACAGAAGGAAATCATGTTTTTGTTGGGACTATTTTTAGCGATGGACTTGGTGCACTTCAAAGTATTTCTTGCAGCAGGATAGTGTATGTGTTTTTTTAATGAGTTACATAGAACATGACCAGGCTTTGACTATGCTTAGGAATAAATTCTTCAAATGATTCATACCTAACAACAAATGGGCGAGTATCCCGCTAATACTGATGGGGGAGAAGAGCAAGTTGCTTGAGGGTTGAGATTCTTTGAGGTAAGAATACAGCTTCATGGAAAACTCTGTAATGGATTCCTGCAACATGGGTTCCCCCGTGCGACTGTTTTCATCCAGGCAGGGCTCCCATGCTTCAGTGAAGCCGTTGCACGAGAAAGGAGTAGTCGTAGGAGGAACTGGAAGAAAGTTTGACAGACAGTTAAAATGTACATAAATGTTGTGCCAACTTTTCATAACAAAACCTCAGCATGGATAAGAAATTAAGACATCTTTACTGCAGACAAAGGCGATTGCTCAATTTTATATTCTCTCTTAGATTTAAGTGCTGCCTTTGAAACTGTGGATCATAGTATCGTCTTGCACCACTAAGAGACTTGGTTAGGCATCAAAGGCATAGCTCTAAGTTTAATACAGTTGGATCTCTCCAACAAAACCTTTCCTGCTGCTGTAGGAAACTTCTTCAACATTTCATATGACTTGTGGTGTCCCTCAAGACTCCATCCTTGGTCCCATTTTGTTTTCAATCCTAGCTGGCAAGCTAAACTCAAAACTTTTCTGTCAGATTTTGAACCCCTAACCTAACTCTAACCCTAACCCAAAACTTACTAAAATTATTATAAGTCAGAGTTCTTGCTCAGCTCTCATGGAGTAAATGTGGGCAGTCTTTTATTAAGAAAGTGTTACATAGATAAATTTAATTAGTATTTTTAGTATTATTTAGTTTGCTGGTTACATGTTTTGCCAGTTAGTAAAATAAGTGCTGCTTCCAAATTGCATGGACTGTGTAATATAGCAGTATATGGAAAAGGTTGCCAAATCTACCTTCAGCAATGATGTTTACAGTGCTCAGCTTGTCCCCCTCAGCAGATTCACAATGGTAAGTTCCAGCATCCTCCATGGCAGCGTGTCTGAGTATGATGGATTGATCGTGGTCCATTGGATAAAGCTGTTCAACTTTCGCATCATCACCTGTTGAACTGTCTCCAAGAGTCAGCCTTGTCTTCGTGCCAGCACCCATCTCTTTGAACCAAAGCGCATCGGCCGAGACTTGGCTGGAAGGTGGGAAATGGCATGGGAGGTGAACGTTGGACCCTACATTTATCTTTATGGTGTAGACAATTGTTGCTGCAGAGAGAGACACAACAACTTAAAACTTGATCAGATTCAAGCTTTTTGTTGAATGTTGCATAGGTGCATGCATGTATGGTCCTCACCAACAACTGTAATGGAGTATCTCCTTATAATCTCGACATCTGTCTCCTTTGCCTTACACACATACACGCCCGCGTCAGCAGCAGTAACAGGGGATATAGCGAGATACAAGCCATCCTTTTTCAGTGTAACTGAGTCAGATGACTGGGCATTTATTTCTTTGTCTGTGTTTTAAAAAGAGATAAAAAAAATTTTATGAAAAAATACGTAACTGTTTTCTTTTGCAATACAGTGAGAATAATGGTGGTAGTTGTAGAAATATTATAAGACCATTGAATTCCCAGGTTATGGCTGCATCAGTGAATTCAGTCTGAATTGAGAGACAGGGCAGCTCCAGAGTTGAACCAGGCATCACAGTGAGATGTGTGCATGATGACAGCTAGACAGAAACACAGACACAAGCTGCCATATTCAAGAGAAACCCTATGTTTTGTTACATAATGAAGGGATTTTGAAAACATTGTTAAAAATAAAGATAAACATTTTCAATTCTACATTTGCTTTGGTATGTTTACCTCAAAAAGGAGCTGCAGAAAGAGACAAAGTATGGCCTGTAGTCTCATCTAGAGCAGAGCAAAGGAAATCAAATAAGATTAGTACGATGAAAGAGTTGGTTTTTTTAGGCGAGGATTTCAAAATAAATATGGCACCAAGCCGGAACCAAGATCGATATGTGGCGCAACCTGTGAAACATAGTGATGGTCTCCACTTTTTACACATTTTAAACTGTGGTTCTCTGTATTTGCAGCTTCCACTTGGAGAGGGTATATCGTTGTCAAAATCTAATCCCATAAAAACTGAAAAGTAAAGTAATGCGTAATATGCTGTGAATGGTATTCCTTCAGTACAGTGATTAAATCAACAAAAGACAGTAAAACACTGAATCACTCACACTTCCTCGATTTCCAAATGTATCCAAATTCAGTCACCAGTTGTTGTTTTTATATATAATATTTCTGTCACATCCGACCCCTGCTCACAGGATCTGCCACCTCTGACTGTCTGCTGCCCTAAACTGCAACCGACATTGACTAACCTGTGATTGTTGGTTTAGAGATGTTTGTTTGCTTAATGCAGGTCTTCTGACTTGCTGGAAATCACGTGATTTCACATGCTGGCAACAGATATCAAGGGGGATGATCTACATCCCTGTTTTTATTTGGTCTTTATTGCATTTATTTTCACATTGTATTTGCATGTATTGCTTATGATTTCAGTTAGTAAGCCGATCATATCTAAATCTTGAAGTGGACTACAGTTAGAAGTATTTGGGGGTGGATAAGCATTTTCACTTTTGCTCAGTTCCAATTTGCATAAAATAATGTTTTGGCCTGAAGTGTTTTGCATAATTTGATTTTGCCAAAGGTTGCATGAGTAGGCTTACAACACACAGACAAGGACACCAGTTAAAATACAAGCTGAGTTTGGCAGAAAACAGTGTTACGGACATAAATCATTACATTCTTAGTGAACCAAGAATTTAATTGCATTGATATTTTGTTTATTTCTGTATAAAGATGTTGAATCTTTGAACAACATATCAATAAAGGAGCAAACGATGTAAGCAATGTGCCAATAAGTGTTTTTTAATTGAATACATTGAATACAATCTACATTTAATAGTATTGTATATTGGTGGGTTTTGGACCTACCATGATCCCCTGCTAAATACCCAATTTGATTTAATAGTTTTTAGATAGATGAGCTGACTTTCATTTTCAGAATCAGGCATATTTAGATTGCTTGTATCTGAGTGATAACAATTTGATGAAGATTTTAGATCGGGTCATTTTAAATTCTGGTTTGGCAGTTATGGGTTGTTTAAAATTTAGAGTAATACAGGGCTATTGAGTTTGATACTGGATTCAGTTTGCTCAAATCAAAAGGAACTGTTGGACCTTGGCAGAGGTATGCACTCTCCCGAGTGCCATTCAAGCATAAATAAAGTTTCAACAACAATTTTCTATATTGTATAACCAAATTACCTTTATCTTATGCAATGCATGGGATATATCTAAGTTCCCATACTTGAGTCTTGTGCTTCACTTGAGTATTTTCCTTACCTCTACTGCACTAAAATAGACAGGGAAATGCTGTACTTTATACTTCACAACATTTATTTGACAGCTTTAGTTACTACCTTAAAGGTTGCGATTTTTGAATGCAAATCATGCAAACAGCTTATAAAATGCAGTGTTTTGGTCTAAATGAAACTACCAGGGAACAATAAATACAAGTGGAACTAAACGATTGGTGGTGTAACTGGTTAGCTGGAGAATATTGGCAACTATTTTGATTATTAAGAATTTAGCTGCTTCTCCTTTTTAATGATTTAACTTTATTTAATAATTCATAATTTTGATATTTGGACCATTGGATGGGGAAAAACAGCATTGTACAAGCTAAACAACCAATCACATTCATCAATAAGGAAAATAATCAGGCAAATAATTCGTTGCAGTCCTAAACCTGTCAAAATTAACCCCACCTCAACTCACTAACAACAGTAAACAACTAAGCTAACAGTCAACAATTCGCCTACTTTTTGCTTTAAATACTTTAAGCCAACTACATTTCCCTGATAACACTTACAGTCTTCTGCTTATATAACTTTTTCAGTGCAAGAACTGTACTTGTAATGGAGTCCTTTAAGTAAAGTATCCAAACCCTTCCCACAGCACTGATCTTATGTAAATCAGTGGGTCGATCGACAGACCGACATTCGATTGAGTGGACTGACTCCCGAGAAGATCTTTCTTTGGGCGTAATCAGTCGTGTGCAATCGAGAGCCGGGTGTTAGAAAAAAAAAACGGACGAGGCTCAAAACTTCCTTTAAAAAAGAAAGCTTTTTTCGAACTCGTACACACAAAAAAGTTTGCAAGGGACGCTTTAAACAGAACTGCTACAGATTGTACAAGTATGTGACCCGTGTTTTAACGACGTGGAGTCGAGCTGGACTTCCCTGGAGAGAAGGTTTACTTAAGAAAGTAAGTTTTCATCCTGGTCATCTGATCGACTAGCGGAAAGAGCAATAACAATGGCAGAGACGAACAACACCGCCAGTTAACGAGCTAGCTGGTCGTTTATTTGACTTCACTGTCGTCCAGTCCGCTCAAACATGAACTGTTGCTGTGTCTCTGTTTTCATGCCCGTGTTTAGCTGTGCTCGCGAACCGGTTAACTTTATCGCATAGCTTGAAGTTATGGTACTGCGGACTATTTTGTGTGTGCGCATGAGCATGTGTGTGCGTACTTCGGTTAAAAGAGAAGTACACAGGCACACAGAGGCAAAAAGTAAAGTTAATCTCGACAATAAACCATAAAGTTAACTTTTAAGCTCCAAAACTTTGCCCTACATAAGTAAACACTACAGGCAGTGAATAAAATACTGTGTGTACACGTTGTCTATATAGATTTTTTTTGTCTTTCTCTGAACCCACAGTGAGCATCAAGCTACAGGACCCCAGGGTGTAAGAGGCGATCACCATGGCAACGCAGTTCAGTATCGATGATGCCTTCGTGTTGGAAGGAGACGAGGAGGAGGGAGCTGTGTCCGATGGAGAGACAGAGGGGTGGAAGGCCAGAGACAAGGACAGGGAAGGAGGGGAGATGACATTTGGTCCTCTGACTTTCTCCAAACCTCAAAACCATCCCTCGCCTGCTGCCACCGGCTCCCTCGAACACAGTAACCTAAAATATCAGGTATGTATACACCCACTGCTGTGCAAATATACTGTTGTTTACCTGAAACTGCAACTCTTTCATCATTCGCTCGTTCCAGAATCTGGAAAATGAAGACGCTTTGGGCAGCAATGGCAATTCCTCTTTCAATAACTTCTTCAAAATCAGGTGGGTCCAACAGGCAGGATTACTGACGTGATTTAGCTTCTCCTACTTTTTGACTGCTTGTTGTTTGAACGCCTGTTTCCGCTCTCTCTCCACAGTGACCCTGCGACCCTGTCTTACTGCAGCTCCCAGTGGTCCTTCAGCACCTTGAGTTCTGTCACACAGCTTTCTGCACACTGCTGCGGGTACGTTCAAACAACTCGGAAAAACACATACACCCACTCACTGACACAGAAACAACAGCAAACACAGTCACTCTTAACAATGTCTTGTTTAGGTGGGTTTCCCATCCGCTGGTGAAGAAAAACAGAAGAGTCGTTCTTGCTTCGTTCCTTCTCCTCATCACTGGAGTCGGTAAGTGTAAAGCACGGTTCTTGATTGAGCATTAAATGAAAGATATCCAACCTGAATTCCATCCTGTGATATCGCCTTACATAATAGAGAAGATGATGATCTGTGATTGTTGTTGTGCCCCTGGTATAATGTTTGGCCAATATTGCTTTTACTCTTTAAGATTGAAAGCTTAAAATTTCCATTGATGGCTTAAAAATGTTTATTTTTGTATGCATTTGTCTTTGGTGAAGTAGATAAAATTACATTTAAATGACCAAAATATTAAATTAAAACATAAACAGCGCAAAAACAACTTTGAAATTGTTCCGTTATTTTGATGCCAACATACTGCTCTGCATAGTTTTGCAAGTTTTCGCTTGTTAGTTTGCTCAGTGTTGTGTCATTCGTTGACATGATTGGCACATTGTACTTTGTACTCTTGTTGATTCTCTTTGTATGACAGATTTTTTTGCCAGCTTCAAGTAAATGAAAAAGTGTTTAAATACTAAACATTTTGTGCTGTTTTTTCCCACTTCACTGATGTATTTTGTCTTTTTTCTTTTAGCTCTAATTTTCACTGGTGTTGTCATACAGCTGAATCCAAATGCAGGTAAGGACAAGAAACCATATGGGTAAACTTTGGTCCATATCAAGAAATGGCACTGAGTTGGTCCAGGTGCAAGATTATCAGAAACAACTTAAGCATTATTAATAAGCACATAATGCAAATCTTGTGTAGATAGTCGAATGAATGGACACAGAAGCAGAAAAGCAGTGAAAGAAACAAACATTTCATAAAACAAATGCCCATAAAAAAATACAAAATTGTGAACAAATCAACATTTTGCAACAAAACACAAAATGTCTTAACACATGAATGGATATTTAAACAAATAACACATTTAACATAAATAACTTATTTAGGTTGTATTCATAGATAACAAGACAAAATGAAACATGTCCTTCTCTCTCTTTGGATTTCAATGTTATAATTCAGAACTAAATGTTTGTTTTATATTTTGGCTGCCCACAAATTAAGCTTGGGGGCTTTCTGTGCAATCTTGTCTCTGTTTTGTTGGTGTGATACTATCTCTCTCTCTCACACACACACACACTTTGCCAGTTTGATGGTAGAGAAGCAGCAGTTAGTCCAAAGGCCAATGTCCTTTTCAGGATATAGAGTGTTTCTTAACCCAGAACTCACAGCCTCTGAACTACAACTGTCATACAGGAATAGAGCTGGAAAAAGAAAGACATGTGGTTTGGCTGAGTCTAAGATGTTTGGGTTGGAGATGAGAATCTTGAACTTAGATAACCCAGAAGATGGTTGAGGTGAACAAAAAAACACCTTTCTCAAGCCTTTGGAGTGTCATTGCACATGATACAGTAGCAGCACGCTATACTAAGTAATAAGTAATACTATGCTTGTCTCAGCTTAGAATTTATCTGCTGCCAAGTACTGCGCAACTATTTGTTGTCATTTCGAATCAAAGGATAAAAACAATGATGTTAGTAATTCTTTGGATGTAAAGTTTAAGTAGTTCTATATGTCAGTCATTTAAGTCTCTTTTAAAGGAATGGTTAGACATTTTGGGAAAATACACTTAGTGTGCGTTTAGGTACACACATTTGGGTTATGTACAGGATGCAGTAACTTCCTGGACTCTTCTCTGGCTTCCTGGCAATCTCACAGAGATAACAAAACTCCAGGAAGTTACTCTGCCTGGTCAAATAGTCCTGCATATAATTCCCAGTACAGCAATAAAAACATGTTTTTACACTTATAAATAATTGACATATATTGGTGGTGCATCAAGCCAAAGTATACCAGAGACGAGCACTGTCGTGTTGTGCTTGTAATGTTGTTAGGAGTCAGAGTTTGTGCAGCACTGTTTCATTATGTTTCATTATCGGTTAATGAAACATGTATCACCCCCTTTTTTATAGCATTGAGAAAGTAATTAAAACCAAACTTGGCAGGAAAACAAACACATATCACAGAAAATGACAGAAACCATCTTGGAAAAGAAACCATCTTGGAAAAAAATGTGTTCATGCCTATGTCCCATCTGTTAACACATACAGAACCATGTATAGAGTCAATGAGATGACGGCTATAAAGTGGAAATTAGTGAGTTTTAAATGTTTTTTATTACTTTTGGACTGAGCTGTATGTTAGCTGTCTCTGCCTGTTTTCAGTCTTTGTGCTAAGCTAAGCTAACAGTCTCCTGCCTGTAACTTCATAGTTACCATACACACATGTCAGTGGTATTTACCTTCTCATCTAACTCTCGACAAGAAAGCAATTAAGTAAATTTCCCAAAATGTTGAACTTTTCTTTTAATGTGTGGTTGTATTAATTTTGCGTGATGTATTGAAACTGTCCTTGCAGGTGTTTCAAGTGCTATTTTCTTTGTACCTGGATTTCTGCTCTTCATCCCTGGAGGTAAACTGATCATTCGGTTCCCAGAATGTTTGTTTACTTTCCCCTGGGCTTGTACCAGTAAATGGATGCATTGTTTTGTTGACATTAACAACATGATTCCCTGTATCTCCTCCAGTGTACCATGTGATATACATCAGCTGTGCTGTCCGCGGAAGAAGAGGCTTCAAATTGTTCTACCTACCTTATTTTGAAAAATGACATTTTATGAGCTGACACCACATGTTCACTACATTTCTTTGTTTGCTATCTTAAGATAATGTGTATTTTTTTTGTCACGTGTAACAAAAAATGAATTGTCACATGGTTGTTTTTTCTTGTCATTGTTATGACCACTACTTATTCAACCACTCAGTGCCTCGACTATGCTTCCACTATATGAACTGAACTTGCTGTATATGTACACGAAAAAAGAAGGAGATTGGTCTTGCCTGTGATTTCAATGTTGTGTGAATAATGACTGTGAAATTACAATTAAACTTTTGTATGTTTTAGTTTGTGTCATTTATGACTGTTCCCAAACAAATATAAGAGTTGTTCCCAGTATGACATTAGTCTATAGACCCTGGATGGGGTCAAACCTATTGCTGAGCTCACAAAGGCATTTTAAGTAAGGAATAAAGCAGCCACTGATTTTTACAATAATAGTTATTCAACTGTGGTTTCAGTCCCCGTGGTCTTAAGTCCTGCTCCTCAAGAATCTATAATTCAATCAAAAACCACTTCACTCCTCAAGTGCCAGACCATTATCACCCCAGCAGGATACCCAGCAGAAGCCCACTCTTCTTTGTTGTCAACATGGTATTCGGGTCTTTATAGATTTAAAAAGCTTAAGGTTTGTCCAATTTCAACCAATTTTCACTCTGTGGCCCCAGTTGGAGACTCATGTTGGGGCCAATTTAATTGAGGATGAATCTACCAGCTGTCATTTTCTCAGTGGCATGGCTTGTAGAAAAATATGACGATATGAGTTCAATACATATTAGGATTCGAGTGGGATATTTAGCCTGCTGGCATCAAATCGCAGCCAACAGCAGTCCGGCAGGTCCCAGCCTCTACAGATAGGAGGCGCTCTGACGCCCCACGAAACGGCAAACTTCGGCAAACATCGTCATTTGTCGTGAGCTCATACTCGGTCAAGGATGGAGGAAGAGGCACGCAAGCTCCTCGAAGAAGGAATAATAAAGAAACTGGTCAGTCCTGGTAATGAAGAGCTATCGGACTTCCCCAATGGAACCAAGGTAAAACTACAGTGTGCCCGGTTGGACGAGTTGAGTCCAGTCCTCTGAATTAATTTACGAAATGCGACGAAGCACGTAGCTAATGCTACCAGTAGCTTACTTATACCTTGGACGACACATTCGACTCTGCCAGGTAGTTTCATGTTGCAACAAACGAATTTCGCTTGTATAAGAAAGCACTGGAAAGCTTTTGAGATTAGCTACCTTGTAGCGATACATCACTAAACATGAGAAAAGCTGCCTTTCTTTAGCCGGGTTACATTTTTTTTTCCTCTATTTTTTCCATCTGATTGAAAGATAGGGGGCGGGACAGGATGTCATGTGTTTACGAATGCTGATTGGTCAGCATGTCGTGTCAAACACGTTTCCGTTGTTGTGATTGGTCAGAGTATGACGGGGTGTTGACGCTGTTCAGGCCTGTCAGATAAGAGCTCTATTGTTTCCAGTAAATAAGCAATCGGCTGCATCGATCTTGTGTCCTTCAAAAGGTGTTGTTATAACAAAGTTTTTTTTCCTGTTGAGTAGTATAATGTTGTCCGTGTATCTCTGCTTCACCAGGTGGTCTTCCATTACCGCACCCGCCTGTGTGACGGCACAGTACTGGATGACTCCAGGACCATGGGGGGCCACAGCAAACCCATGGAGCTCATCTTGGGCAAGAAGTTTAAACTAGCTGTGTGGGAAAGAGTGGTCATCACCATGAGACGAGGCGAAGTTTCTGAATTTACTTGCGACTCTAAGGTTAGTGAGCTGGCCGTCTGGGGTTTGATCGGGTAGGATCTATATTGTTCTTTCCCTGCATTGACCATTTCTGTTCATCCCTCAGCACACGTCACTGTACCCGCTGGTGTCGCAGTCCCTGAGAAACATAAGTGCCGGTAAGGACCCGCTGGAAGGCCAAAGGCACTGCTGTGGCATTGCCCAGATCCACTCCCACCACTCTCTAGGGCACAAGGACCTGGATGAGCTTCAGGCCAATCCACAGCCTCTTGTCTTCACAGTCGAACTGCTGGAGGTGAGCAGGCAGAGGAGTGCCCAGAGTTTAATATCAATGCTGGTATTATGTTGGGTTGCATTCAGATACAGTTATGTTCTTTTCAACTTGGGGCTGACACAACACCTGAGTTTTTGTACCAATATGTCTATTTTTTGATTTGAAGCAGTTTTTTGATTTATCCAAAGAAGCAAACGTTCCTAAACGTCCACCATAAGCAGTTTCTCTACGATAGTAAGAACACATAATGGTTTAAGTTGTGTTTTAAAGTGTAAGTCCAAAGCCAATTGACTTTAATCTCCTCCTCTCAGGTACTGCGTCCAGGATCGTTCCAGCTAGATGTGTGGGCTATGACGGATGAAGAGAAACTAAGACTTGTGCCTGAGATCCACGAGGAGGGCAACCAGCTTTTCAAACAGGGCAAAATTCCCGAAGCCACAGAGAAGTACTACAATGGTGTCGCCTGCCTCAAAAATCTACAGATGAAGGTTAAAGCACAGTTGATAACAAGAGAGTAAAAATCAGGTCTAGTTCAGTTAGTTTCTGTTTTCTCAGGCACAAACACTTAAATCTGCATTGTGACTGACAGGAGCAACCTGGAGACGAAACATGGGTAAAGTTGGACCGTATGATCACACCACTGCTCCTCAACTACTGCCAGTGCAAGCTTCTCCAGGGCCAGTACTATGAAGTCATCGAACACTGCACGTCCCTGCTCTTCAAATATGAGGGTAAAGACATCCTTACAGATCTTTAAACATTATATTTTTGAAGTGCACTTGTGAGGTGCACTCATTTGTTATCAGATGTCAAGAGGGCCCACAGTTCTCGTCTATGTAGTAGAGTAGCCGACACAATGGTGCAAGGGAGACAAGTTATGACAGTTTTGTTATAGACATTGTTGGAGTTTATCAAGTTATCCCCTAAAGCAACAACGCACAAAATTGTGATTGTTAAGGGAACCTTATGACGTTGGACTGCCTGGTGGTCACTGTTTTTTTGTAGTGGCTGTACATCTCCATGAATATTCTTCAGTCTGAAATTGCCTTTTCTTTGTAAAACGTTGCAAATTAGAAATGATTAGCGAAAGCTACACATGAGCAGGACAGTGGGAGATTGTAAACAATGTGTCTTCACTTTTTTAGCAGTTGTCAAACAACACGGGAGATTTGGTCTGCTTTGGTCTTGAGAAGCTGCAGCCTCGATCCCTGACTGAGTTTAATCTACACTGTACATTTACTGTTGAAATGACAGCACTCCGCTAACTTCTCTGCTCCATTTATATTCACTGTCACTTTCTGCTGTCAGTTCTGGTGGTGCAGCCAATTTAAAACCCAATCTAAAGACTGAGCTTAACCAAGACCCACTCCAGCAGTTATGAGAGTCTTAGTGAAGACCAGTCAGTACAACCAGCGCCAGAAAATTGTTACTTTGTTATACATAAATAAAATTATAACTACGTTTTCTAAAGGAACCATACAGGTTTAATGTAATGTATTGACGGAACCATGCAGCTAGTAGACTTGCAAACATAATAAACCATCCTCACAGGTTGGTGACTTAGTGTCTGTAAATGCTGTGTTTATCATATTAAGTTGTTGATAAACATGTTCCTGAACCTGTTCCCAACTTGTGTCTATGTGCATATCAAGAATTTTCATCTATTCCCTTTGCCCCCCCTCCCAACAGACAATGTGAAGGCCTACTACAAGCGGGCTAAGGCTCACGCTGCAGTGTGGAATGAGACGGAGGCACGGGCGGACTTTGCGAAGGTGTTGGATCTGGACCCCTCCCTGGAGCTGTCTGTTGCCAAGGAGCTGAGGATCATGGAGGAGAGGATCCGCACCAAAGAAAAGGAAGAAAAGGGTCGCTACAAAGGCCTATTCAGCACACCGCCTGCCACTGCCACTACCGTCAGTCCACCTTAAGTTTTAAAAAAACAACAACTTGGAACTAACTTGTATTTGTCCCCCAGATTTATAATATATGCTTATTTTTTTTCTGTCATCTTCCTTCTCACAGGGTTGAATCTCTAAGTGGGTTGGAACAAGAAGAGGATGCCTGTGAATTTCAAGATGGAGGAGAAACCATAGACACTGCTGGTGTTTCAGTCTTTATCCATGCTCCCAAGCCAAACACTCTGCCCTCCATGGTACACGCAGAAACATCTCACACACAGTCAGGTCAAACACACAAACGCACCCACGAGTCATCCAAGGTGCTTTTTCATTCCTGCCTTATTGCAACCCCCTCTCTGAAGGTGAAATTCAATGAAAGTCCAGGATCCTATAGAAACCTTATATCTGTCCCGACTAGAAGCACCATTTGGTTATAGCCTTTTGGTCTTCAACATTAGTGAACTCTGAATTTTCTTACTCGGCCTGTTCTGTGTTCAGAAGATGTTCTTGCTTACAGTAATGAGATAAGATCAGAATGTTACCCTGAGCAATGTTTTTTTTTCTGCAGTTTTTTGTTAAATCTTCTGAGGAAGGTAATTGTATAGCAATGTATGTCAAAAACACCAATTTGCCACAGTATTAGAAACAACTAGCTTAAACCTTTTATTATTATTATTATTATATTGCTTGCTCTGAAATATGTGCAGAGCTGCTGGATAATCCTAAAATGACTCGTACTTGTGGAGCAACACACAAATTTCAGTGGATTCTGGACAGATAGGCTTTCCATTCAGAAACCCAAGAATCTTTTTTCTTTTCTTTTCTTTTCCTCTTTGCACAAGGTATATCATGTACTCATATGCACACATCTGCCTTGCACCACCAGACCCCCTTTCTTCATCTTGGTCACAGGAGAAGCACTGGAATGAGCATTCTCTCCTGGTAGATGCGTCTTCGAAACCGAGGGGTCGGTCTGTGACAATCATTATATAAACAGACATGGACTTGTGTTACCTCTTGCTTTCTCTTATGTACTCATTTCATATAGTAAGAAATACCACCATTATGTTTTTTTGTTGAGATGTACTCCGTAACACACTCAGTATCTCCTTCACTTGCTTAGAGAGAGCGTGTCATTACCCCCGGTGTGAGGCAGCAAGACAGCAGCCCTCAACTGTCTGAAGTGAGGTGTTATTGAGGTTGTGATTATGTAACTGAAAATAAATGTGTTTATCCCAGCTTTCAATCTTTTTATATGTGTGACATGCGGAACAATTAGTTGTAGAAAAGGCTAATCAATGTCCTTATGTATTGGTTCAGTTAAGACAAATGATGTCATTACATTCCTGAGTAAATGATTATATTATGTTCATTACGAAAGATGGAGTGTACTCAGTGAGCTCATTGCCATGCAACACTTCAATAAACATTTAATAGAAGCTGTCTATCTGCTAAGTCATTAGCAAATTATTAATTGTGTTTCACAAATCAAACGGCCACTGAAAGGGTTTTTCTTTTCCTGTTATTTAATTAAGATATACATACCGAACTGCAAAAATCTGGTTTACAAAATTTCCATACTAACAAATCGACTTGAGATGTACAGAGTTGTTGGGATTAAGAAACATCTAATGTGTGTTTACACTACAAAATATGATGAAAACATAGCAAGGGTGAAAGGAAATGGGGTATAGTCAAGATGCTCTGACAAACAAAAAATATTAAGTGGTTTCAGAGTGTTTATGATAGAAACTTGATTTCATCACTAAACTTTCTTGGTCATTTGCTGTCATTGAACAAATAGTACTAAGGTCTGTACTCAAAAATGTGTTGAAATTCTCCAGACTCTTATTTAAAATAGATACAAAACTGCATTTTGCATACACCCCACAGGTCACAGGAAGTTTGTAATGAACAAAAATGGGTGCGGTGGAATGCAGGGGACAGTGGAGACGAGAAGGGCATAATGCACCTAGAAAAAGCTGGCGGGGGAAAAGGTGAGAGGATGAAAAAAAANNAAAAAAAAAAAAAAAAAAGGTTGTAAAACAGACGATCTTGAAGCGGACAGGCTCCTACAGGGAAAGAGTGAGGGGTGAAGGGATCTTTCCAAAAGGTTATGTGCGGGCGCTTCGCTCCGTCTCTGCAAGACACTCCCTGACCAGCGCACGGGCGTGGATTATACCTGAACGAGACAAACACAAGGTGCAAGGAGGTGTTAAATCAACTGTCTGACATTAATGACGGTAAAATAGGAAAACGAGTTAGAAGCAATTAATGCCCTCTGTGTGGTTCAACCTCCACTACAGAAATCTAATGCATATAAGAACAGCTAGTGCTGCTGAGGTAATTGGACTGCAGGTCTAGTTAGAGTGCAGTCACACAGGTTCATTATTTCTACACATCCTCATTATTATTCATGGTAAAATGGAAAATGCAAATGCAAAGACCCTTATGACAGAACACAACTGAAGAATAAGTTCACCCAAAATCCATCCGCTCTTCATCCTCATTGGGCTGACTACATCATGAAATGACGTGAATTCATTTTCAAGACAAAACCCGACAGTGTGACAAACTTTTGTCTCACAAGTTTCAACAAAACATGGTCTTGATATTTCCCACAACCAGACTTAAATCTTGGATGACAAAATAAAGAAAATGGGGCACAATTAAACAATGAAGTTAACTAAGTTACTGAACCAATTAATCAAATATTTCATGTTTTATATGTTATACGGACTACAAAAGAACAAATATTCTTTGTTTATTTTACCTGCTATTCCTCTGAACTCTGCCCTCATGTTTTGGTATGTGGGCAGTTATGGGTACTTGAATAGACATATGTATTTTTGTACATAAATGAGGCATACATTAGCCTTAAACTCTGGTCAGCGAAGCACATAACACACAGCAGGGACAAAATCCACCTACACACCACACGCACAAATCATGAACATGTGAAACATACCTCTCTTTAGCCTCTCCATAGCGCTCTTGCTGCCAGCGTATGTAGGCCTGATCTCACGGCTCATCTCTTCAATGACGGAGAGAAGCTCACTGTAGGTGGACCCTTGAGACACTTTGACAGGCTGTGTGTGGATTTGGGGGAGAAAGAAAAGATCCATAAAAACATGCCACAGCTAGAATTTTACATCAAGTTAAGGCAAAGTGCAGAGAAAAGTAAAAAAAAACCCTAACCCTAACAACACTACTGCAACTACTTTATTGTCAGTTTATAGTTCTCAATTTAACATAAGTAACATTTGAGCGTAAAGACATTTGTTTGTCTGTTCATCCTTTCCCCGACACATTTTTGACAGTTGATTAATTGCAGAAGCATCTTCCTTACACCTTGTTGTATATCTGAATGTTGTAAAGCTACCTCAACTCTGAACTGCGCCTTTGTTTTTTTCTTTCTATTGGATGCATAGGCACAAAAATTCAATAAAAAATAAATATCGTCTTAAAATCAACCTAAAAGGCAAAAGAAAACAAATACTACACAATGAAGAAGCAACACATTTTTTTCCACAAGTGAAGGCATCAGCCAGTCATGTTGTGCAAAACATCATGTCACAAAAAATAGCGGACCTGTTGATTGTTTGTCGTCATTTTCTATTATAGGACAAATGACAAATAGTTGTAAACACAGTGTGACAAACAACTCCCAGAACATGGGAGACCACGTGCCCAGTGTGTAAAGTACATTTCTATATAAAAAAAAAAAGATTCACAATTAATAAGAAGTCTTAAAATAATAGCTCTGGATGTTTCTGGCTCACCGTTGTCTGGAAGGATTGTTACGCAAACACATGCCAAAGCGATCGTGCACAAGTATATGCTTGTGCAGTACAGTATGGATACTGCAGACATACCTGAACAAAGCCCATGGAGGGTGGGCCAAAGTCACTAAAAGCCGGCCTAAAGTTGGATGATGAGGGGAGAGATGGGGAGGGCACAGACGAGCCTGGACAGAAGAGGAGAACAGATATAACACTCTGCAGCTGAAACCTACAAACTAACATGACACAATAAGGAGAAAGTCGCTTTTTGAAGATTTTATTAAGTTTCAGTATGTCAAGACTGTTCAGAGTGCTTTATCACATCTATACCATTGTATTGTATTGTATTGTTGATTAGATTACTTGCACTGTTTTGGCTAGGCTACCATTGATTGGAACCAGACTGTTGATCTGAATTATTTCCTGTGACTATAGTGTAAAAATGTTTTAGATCCTTTACACGGAGTGATAGCACCTAGCTAAAGATTGCATGTCCACCATTTAAGCTGGAGTTTTGCACCTGGAGGCGTGTGGTTGGAGCCGGACGGCGCAGGAGCAATGGGTTTATAGCTCATGGCGATTTCAGCAGGCAGCTCCCCGTACGACGCGCCACTTCCTTCGGTCCCGTCAACCCGGTGCTTATACAGCTTTACTGGTGGTTTTGAGCTCCTAAGAGCTGATGGAAAGAAAATAGGCAAACACACAGAAAAAAAGAAGATAAAATGTATATTCAAGGAATAACAACGGGAGCTAAGATTTGTTCAGGATATACACCAATCTTTAAGGAGGCTCAATGTCAACCTTGATACATTTCTCAGGTTCTGACTATTTAAGAGAAAGCATCAAATCAATGATTCGATAATGATCACTGTAAAAGATGTCAATGTATCGTTCATATCGGATTTTTTTTTTACTCCCTAATATCGGCATTGGCCACAATAAATCGAGTGTCAGTCGGGCTCTTCTCTGCATCTGCAAAAATAGTTAATCAGAATTGCATCCAATCCAAACAGCAGTAAGCAACATGGCGTTATCAATGACTTCCAAGTTGTTAGCCTCAATTTGACTCACAGCATGAAGTTGACATTAGATGTCCATTAAAAAAAATCACCAAGTAAACAGCAACCAGGGTATAAATTATGTCTTTTTCTCTATAACACTCCAAAACAGATCTCTTACACACATTTATTTAGTCACTCTGCACCACAGAGCACCATCATACCTTGTACTAAACATAAACCTTTGAATATGTTGTCATTATTCCCTATTTTTATCCTCCAATGTCCTTTAATACGGTTTCCATCCTTTAAATACGTGTTGCAGGTTGCGTTTCCTGCTGTGTTCAACATTGTTTCCTCAATGTATAAAACACTTTGAATTGTCTTTCATTGACAACAAGACATAAATTAACTTCCACTGCCTTCATAAGACAATTTGCTGCCAATACAATGAGCAACAGGGTGGCGAGTTACTGAGCGGTGTTAGACATTGTATTTAATGACATGTACCTGAATAATGTGAGGCGAGGCGGAGGCTGACCAGCGATAACTACTGACGTTTCCGTTCATCCTTCCAGCTAACAATGTCATTCAAAACTGGTGGGTGTTACGAGGCTAACTGATAACAAGTTGGTCGTTAATGTTACTTGACAAGTGTCGTGTGGTCGAGTTTACAAAGCCCTTTCAGAGGCCGGAAGTCTGAATGTGATCGCTCAGAGACAGCAGACCACAGCCAGCGGTGCCTAATGAGACAAAAGCTGACGTTAGCTTAGAGGAAGGTGCCAAGCTAACTACTACTTGGTAATGTTAGCTAGCTTAGATTAGCTAGCTCTTACCGGTTAGCATAACAACATAAGTAGAGGGCAGAAAAACAGCCCTGATTCGGCACTGACATTCTACATATAGAGAGCGGACGATAGAAAGGTTATCTACACTTGTGACCACTGTGATCACAAAAAAGGAGCGGTAAAACATTTTTTTTTTTACCTTTGTAAGGAGACTTAAAATCCTCTGTGGGAAACGAGACCTGGCTGATCTTCAGCTGTGCGTGAGTCTGCGCAGTAGAGACGCGTAATGTACTACGGTGTTTTGTTTTTTTTACTTTTAAAGCCATATGATTGGACGATAGAGAAACCTATGACGCCCATATGTATGGTAAGTTTCACACACACGATTAAAAATGTACCAACATTCACCCTAACTTTAGAGGTTTTCAATTTGCATTCCTTATTAATTATATTGTATGTTCCATTATATGTAGTACGTGACTGATACATTTGTATATAGATACTTTTTCAATAATTGGAAAACAATACAGCACCAAACATTGACAACGACATTAATTTAACCAGGAGATGGCTGAGTTTTATTATATTTTTATTTATCACTTATAAAACGTTTTTTATTTTATTTTTTTTATCTTTACAACCCCAAGCAGATTCCATTTGCATTCATTATTTATTATAATGTGTTGTTTTTCTGTTCCATTATATGTAATACATGGCTGTTAAGTGTGTATATTTGATTATTTTTAAATACATTTTATTGTTTGTTTGTTTGTTTGTTTTTTAAATACAGCGCCAGACATTGAATCGAAATGGATAAAACCAGGAAATGGCAGAAGAAGAAGAAGAAGAAGAAGAAGAAGAAGAAGAAGAAAAAGAAGCACATTTTAAGTAAAGAATAAAGAAAATGTAAAAGACATTTATTCCCTACAGAACTTGTTTGTTTCATGCACAATGTCGAGCTCCACCAGGTGGCTGACAAGTCTTTCCGTGTGTTAGTTCTCTGCATCCCTGCACTGGATCGTTCCTGTTCCAATTTGACAAAAAGCCTTTTACTTTAACAACACATTATTATTATTAGCTGTAACTAAACACTAAGAGTTGTCTAAACCTGAATTAATTGTGCTGAGACCTTCAACTTTCCCCTAAAAAGGCTGTTGTTTGGCTCAATCTTCACGCATAAGTAGCTAAAAGCTTTGGCAGATGTGTCCCCCGTTAAAAACTAGAAAACCTCCTACTCACACCTACGATATGTCACATTTTAGAGATTTCACTTGAAGCTTCACAATGAGAGCAAAGTAAAAAAAAATCAAATAAAAAAAGGGATGAATTATCTCAATTTTCCATATTACCTCAAAATAGAAGCAAGAAACCCAGTACACATGCCCAACCATCGGTGTGGGGACCACATTTTAAAGCTTTGTGTTTTCCATTACAGCCTTAGCCAACTTGCTTTTTGTTTTGTTTTGTTTTGCCAGAAGTGAAGCAGGATCCTGCTGATACCTTTATTAGGAACCAGAAGACACACTCATTTGAAAACTGTTTACTAAGGTGATAGATCAAATGAGAATAATGATAAGTAATTGATTAATCTTTGCAGCTCTAAACAAAACAATATATTACTCTGGTGTCTGACAGTATAATATTACTGTTACGTATACTCTCCTGAATTTATGCTAATATATTCTTGGTAAAAAGAACAAAATGCTAAGCAGAAATAACATTTTGAAAAAGGATAAATGAGTTGGTGCATCTTTACGTAATAGTCAAAAAGATGGAAGCACAAAATAGAGTGGTCTTAAGGACCAAGATGGGAACGATTGGTCTGTTAGTTTGGAGTACCTGTCAGAGGATGGAAAAGTAGGACCATCGCAGGGATTATGGGCAGCAAATTGCAGAGCTAATGGTTCTTCTTTTGTTAGAAAGGAGGGAAAAGGATTGAAAGAAATTCCAGATCAATCACATGAGTTACATTATGTGCAACCGTGTTGCCTGAAAATTACACTTATATAACACATAATTGTTTCCATGTACATTAAGTGCTGCCTGGGTTTTACTTCAAAGGTTTTTTTCTTTGAGTACATTAAGTGTTACATCTGTCTACTTCATAAATAGGATACAGTTAACAAACTCACTTCCCAGTTGTACAAACCCCAATTCCAATGAAGTTGGGACGTCGTTTAAAACGTAAATAAAAACAGAATGCAATGATTTGCTAATCCTTTTCAACTTAAATTCAATTGAATACACTACAAAGACAAGATATTTAATGTTCAAACTGATAGACTTGAATTTGGATGCCTGCAACACGTTCCAAAATAGCTGGGACGGCACAGCATTAAAAACCGACATCAGTCTGTCAAGGATATTACCACATGAACAGGAACACTTTGGAAAACCATTGTCAGTTCACACAGTTCGTTGCTACATCTACAAGTGCAAGTTTAAACTCTACAAAGCAAAGTGAAAGCCTTATATCAACAACATCCAGAAATGTCGTTGGCTTCTCTGAGCCCGAGCTCATCTGAGATGGATTGACACAGAGTGGAAAAGTGTGCTGTGGTCTGACGAGTCCACATTTCAAATTGTTTTTGGAAATCATGGACGTCGTTTCCTCCGGACCGAAGAGGAAAAAGGACCATCCAGATTGTTATTGTTATTGTTGCATTATGAAGCGCAAAATACCACAGTGGAGGCCCTGGATTGTTGAGCAACTGAAGTTGTATATTAAGCAGGGAAGGGAAAAATTCCACCTACAACACTTCAACAATTAGTGTCCTCTGTTTCCAAATGCTTATTGAGTGTTGTTAAAAGGAAAGGTGATGTAACACAGTGGTATACATGCCCATGCCCCTGTCCCAGCTCTTTGGAATGTGTTGCAGGCATGAAATTTAAAATGAGTAAATATCTGCACAAAAACAATAAAGTTTATCAGTTTGAACATTAAGCATCTTGTCTTTGTAGTGTATTCAATTGAATATAAGTTGAAAAGGATTCGCAAATCATTTTATTCTGTTTTTATTTACGTTTTACACAACACCCCAAGTTCATTTGAATTGGGGTTTGTACAAGATATATAATGAAAACAAATCATTGATTTGTGGGATGTATTTCTTGAAGTTGAATATACCTACCTATAATACCTTATGAAATCAAGTGTTTTTACTCTAAGTTAGACATGGCGAGAGTTAAACATGCACCGATAGATCAGAGATTTATGTCTAAACAGAGAAAGCCTTGTCACAGTGTCATAATGCTGTATATGTTTCACAGGGACATCTTATCGCCACTATTTTGTTGTTAATGAGGCTGCCAGGACAGAGAGTTGAATTTGGATAGCTGAAATGTCCAGGAGAATTACAATTACTACCACCACCAACTGGGCCTGTGTCTGTGCGCCCCCGTGGTTATTCATCAGAGTAGATTTCATTGTGGATAGTGTGCAGAGAGGACAAAATGATCAGGGAAATTCTAGCAGAGGAAATTGTTTTGTATATTGTTTCCACAATACGAACCGTAGAAAAAAAATGTATTACACAGAAATGAATACAGAAAAGCGGGACTGTGTCTTAAGTTATGAAAAAAGGAAATGCCTCTTCATTAATTAAGGAAAACCTGAAAACAATATTGCAAAGATGATCGATTAAAAGTCAAAGTTATGTATTCAAAATCATACTTAAAGGTCCAGTGTGTAGGATTTAGCCAAATATGGCAGAAATTAACTATACTATTCAGAATTCATTACTGTATAATCAGCTGAAACTGAGAATAAGAGATTACTTTTAAAGTTTTCGATTCATCTTCACTCCTGTTTTTCAATCCGATGGCGGTGATCTATAGTGACGTCTACTGTCAGGTGTTTATGTTTCTGTAATATTGACTGCCGACTGGAGATTGAAGGGAAATGTACTTAAGTAAAAGAACATTAGCACTATTAGCAAAATATATATTTCAAGTTACATTATTTGTCCAGCTGTAAATTGTGATCTGTGACAGATATATTATGACACTTTAAATTGTTGACACTGGCCATCAATGTGTAAACAGCAGTTTACTGCAGTAGCTGTTCAAGGTGGGGCTAGTTATAATTCTTTATATACAGTTTGGTATTTTACTCCAGCTGTTGTTCCATTTCTGTAATCTCTGTCCTTTCCATCGCAGACTACCAAGTCCTTTTTCCTTGCGTGAACGCTTGATGTAATGGATACACTCCCTCACATTCTGTCAAATCAAACACTTTATGTACTGTAGATACGGTGCCAGGTTCACAAACCATTGTATTGTTATGCCCTTAGCTCAGTCAGGAGCACAACAAAGAAGGGAAAACCTGAACAGAGGACCACTGGCAGGAAAAAGATAACAGACACTGGCCCAAGGCCAAAGGCCATCACAGTATGGACGGGCTTTCTGTTTGTGACATCATCTGCACCTTGAAAATACATGAAGTAAGATAAACTTCAAGGCTGGCAACATATATCTGGAAAATCTCAAAAGTTCACTCAACCATTATGTAAGAAGGACATTTATGAAATGTAAAAATTCTATGTTTTTATGTTTTTGTTAATGTTATGGCAGCATTTAAGATCTTTTAATTATTCTTCTGAGCAAACTGGACAATTATGAACAGATTTGTGTTTAGAGCTTAAGATGACTTGGCTATAAATGTCAGACAATATTATGGTAAACATATTACAATTATAGAAACACATTATTTCATAGAAACATTGGCTCTGATTTGACACAAGCAAATGCCTTATATTAGTCTGTATGAGTGCAAAGAGGCCTTTATGAGCCCTTTTTTGGCTCAATATGAAGTTACAGGCAGAATGTAAAACTGTGTTTTCATGACCAGAGAGCCACTTATTTACAGGGCTGTCCTTCAGGAAAATGAACACCTCTTTGTGCTTGGATGTCGTCCCCAGCTGTGCTCAGACCCTGGTCAGCAGGGAATGATGTTCATTAAATAGACAAAAACATTTCAGCTGGCTTTGATAGAGAGGGTAACTGTGGCTCTTCAATGAGGCAATCTGACAGCTTATATCAGCGGGTAAATTGTTGGCATCGACCGACTCACATTTTTATCTATCAGTACAAACTCAAGTCAAGTACGTAAAGTCACATTTTTATCTAAAAAGCACCAAATAATGAATTGCAGTTTACCTCAGGGGGGCTCAACAATCTGTACTGGACACACTTACTTGAGTATAAACATAAGGGTTAGTGTGAGAGGTATTGCAAATCTAGAGGTCATAGATATATTTCTGCATTATATTTAGCGTTTATGACAAAATGTATGCTCATGATGTAAAATGTGGTCAGGCATTGCACCAACTGTAAAGTCAGTACAGTCTCCAAGGAGACAAAATCACATTTTTCAAAAGAAGTGCTTGAGATTTAGTGAGTACTGCCACAATGAACTGACACTGTTTACTTAAAAAATAAAAATCCCTGCGCTATTTTTACAGTTCACCTTGTTAAATCATGATTAATGTGCTGAGGTCTCATTGTTTTTTTTGTAAAGGCACTTTTAAACAATGTCAGCAATAAAGCTGAGGACAGTGAACATTTATGCCTCATCAGGAGAGTTTTCAAACGGTATCTTTGAGTAACACAAAATAAAAAAACGTTAAGGCTGAAGACGAACCCTTTGGTTTGGTATATGCACGTCTGGCTAACAGTGACACCTTAACTGAAGAGCAGCACACATTACTTTCCCAGGGGACCGTCTCTCAGACAGCTCTCAATATATCAAACACATAAAAACATGTTTTACTTGTTGCCCTCCGCTTCCTGTCTTGAGTACAGGCAGGCAAGTTTGTTAATCGAACATCTCGGGCAACATACAGGCTCCCATTTTTATATGTGAAGCCTCAGCTCTGTGCACGCTCGTAACTGTGTCTCACAGAGATGACCACGACCGGAAGTGTTTACTTAAGCTTCAAGTCTATTGTTTGATAACACTGTGTAAATATGATGTTGATGCAGAGCGTGCTGCTCTCTGAGCTCTCTCCTCTTTGTAAATGTTAAAATATTGTAGTGCAACCATCTATGCTTTGTTTGTTTTTTTAAACCAAAATGCAAATGTTTTGTTTTTCTAACTTTTTGTTTAGTATTTGTATTGTGTCTGGTTCATCGTTGGTTTACTTCGGCATTAGCATTTCTTGACTCGAGCTGTATTTTTCTGCAGCTTCAGAGACTTTTTGTACCCGCCTCTTCTAAAATGAATCCACCGCTCCTATATCAAGAAGGTTTTTGTCAACAATTAACTGCAGTTCAGCCTGTGCCTAATTTGCACTGTGCCATTTCTCTTTCATACTGAAAATGCCTCACTTTAGATATATGGTTGCAGATCAAAAGGTATTCTTGCGAGTTTCACTCTTGAGAGCTCTGTGGGTGTTCACTGAATTTCCTTGACATTCTCAGAAACAGTAGGTATTAATTTTTCATAAGAAGGTAACCTCAACAGGCAGCACATTATAGTCGTTTACCTCACGCCATGAGGGTTTTATCCATGAAATAATAAAATGGTTCCTCGAAACCTGCTGCTACTCCTGCCAGACCACAGTCACAATCAACCACTGAAAGCAGGGATTTTCTTGTCAGAGGTCAGGCAAGTGCTCATGCTAACATGTATCTACAAAAGCAAGACAGGAAAGGTTAGTTTTCTTTAGTTACTTATGCTGATATGTCAGGATAACTCTTTTGTTTTGTCTTAACGAAAGATAAAAATCTTGACCTCTCAAGGAAACAAATCATTTTCTTCCACAGGATAATGATATGATTAACTGAAACTCATGAGAAATTGACTTTAGAGTCTTGAGATAATGAAATTAAAACGCGTGTGGTCCTTAAGGTCCAAGTAGCTTTGAGTTGTGTTGATTCTTGTGGCCTTTGTGGACAAAAGATGATGATGGAGAAACAAAGTAAACTTTGTTTAAGTTATGTACCAGCAGACTCAAGAGCAGCTCCTTCAACTTTTGCATTTTGGTGAGATATTGCATCATTTTAACATTCATATGCAAAATGCACTCAATTTTAAACAGAAAATAAAACTGCATGATATCGTATCATATCCCGACTATCATATTGTATCGCACTGTGTTGTACCATTTCGTATTCTGTCCTGACATATCTTATATTAAGTTGTGATGTGGAGTCTTCTTGGTACTCCTGTTTTCTTGCCTTTTGAAAAGAGAGGACTCCTCTATGGCCTCGGGCTAAGAAAAGAGAAAAAGGGACAATGAAGAGAAAAGCGTGAATCGAAAGTCAGAAAGTGAAAGATATGAATCTGTAGAAATGAGAACAATATAGGGAAAAACACAGTATGAGATGGAATGTGTAGAATTTGAGTGGGATACATGTACAGCCTTGGTAACAGCTTTACTGAGGTGATAGACTCAGTTTTTCATTTTCTTGCTGAAAGGATTCTCTGAAATGGATTGACGACAGTTTGAATGATGAGACGCCGTAAAAGGCAAAGAAACTGGACAGGGCAAAAGTTAAACGATGAGTGTTTAATGGAAAGAAAATTGTCAGACCTTTCACAGAACTCGATTAAGATGATGGAATTCCCACGAAACATTCAGTGTAATCATAAAACTCACCTCACTCTATGAATACACTTAAGACTGAGCAAATGATTTTGATGTTTTTTATCTGGCTTGGACAGATAAACATCATTTATACTTTTATATTAGGATGTAGTTTGACAGTGACAGCAGAGTCATCAGGATATGAGTGTGTTCTACTGACAGACACAAAATGGGGTGGGGGTGTTTCAAGCTGTTACGGGAGAATTATCACTGTCCAGAGGTTTGTGTTGAGGGTTGTAACACACATTTTATTTTTTGACACTTGCGATGTGGTGGGAAAAATATGTTTTGCCAAGATAATCTTTCTAAGTTCTTCAAGTATTTTCTTTTTCCATCTGTGAAAATGTGAAAAAAAACAAAACATTTTCTACATTTTCACTAGAAACAATTTTTTTTGTTTTTTCCATGAGATTTTTTTTTTCAGCACATATTTATTTTTTACTCAGGCGATTTTTTTTCGTTAGTGGAAACAAGTTCCATCCTACGGAAGCGTATTGCATTCACTTGAATATTTATTTTTTTTTTGTTAGTTTTTCTGAGTAATTATTTCAGTTTTTCTGAGTAATTTATTTTTTGGTGTGTTTTTCGGAGTAATTTTTTTTCTTCTGTTTTTCAGAGTAATTTAGTTTTATGGTTTGTTTTTCAGAGTAATTTTCTTTCTGATTTTCTGAATAATTATTTTTCTGAGTTTAGAGAGCATTTGAAACAATGCCATATTCATTCCTTTATTGAAAGCTTGATGGAAACAATCATGACCAACTTTTCACTTTAATCAAGATTTACTTTGAGCTGGGTGTAAGACACTGGGAGATAGTCCTGTCTTTAAGTCATATCGAGGGTATTACCATTAGTTTGTCGACTCTACGCAGGCACCTGAGGACTTTGTGGTTGTTCAGAAGGAAAGCCCATTCAGATCTGCTAGACATAGCAATGTTTCTGTAGGATCAGTTGCACAGATATGGCATGCTCCACGGGCATGAATGTGCGGGTGTCACTTGCAGGATAGAGGTTCTCGTGGGAGTTCGAAGTTTCGCAATGATTCAGAAAAAAAATTACTCCGAAAAACAGGGGGGAAAAAAAATTACCACGAAAAACAGAAAAAAATACTCAGAAAAACAGGAAAAGAATTAGTCATAAAAACAGGAAAAAAAATTATTCAAAAAAACAAACCAAAAAATAAATTACTCAGAAAAACAGGAGTTTTTTATTTTTTTCAAGTGAATGCAATATGCTTCCGTACCATCCAGATGGTGTTTAATTTGAACTTGGGATTTTTTCTCTGCACTCTAAACAGATGCTTCTATTATGTGTTAGCAGGTTATGTAACATGACATAAGGGTTGTAAAGGTCATTTTGACCACAGGAGGCTGTAGTGCACAACTACCAAATATCCTAATTATGACGAAAAGGCTCCATGTTCTTCCAGATGGTGTTTAGTTTCTCTCTGCACTCTAAACAGATGCTTCTATTATGTGTTAGCTGGTTATGTAACGTGTCTGTCTTGTCTTTCTTTCGGTGAGGGATGTCTCAAACTCTGCGCTAATCTGCCGTTGGTGTCACATGTGGAATTTTGTGTATTATCAGCAGGTCAGATCAAGAATTAACATTTATGGCCTCATACATAGCAGTCTGAATTCTGACAGTTTCTGTTCATAGTGGTCATTGTCAGCTGCTGCAGTCACTTTTCACTTCTGGCCTTCTTATTTCTCACACCACCCGGCTATTCTCTACTTTTACTCAGGCTAACTAATTTGTCATTATCTGGAGACATCCATTGAGACACGAGACATGTCTATCCAACAGCTCAGCGACACACCTGCATTGCTATCTTATCAACTTGCTGATGTCTTTTTAAATATGATTCTCTCTCTGCCTTCAGTTCGTTCATGCTGCTGTTTTGCATTCCACCCTCCACCTCCCCATTACTGCCCAGGTTTTGCTCATTCACCAGCTTCATCATTTCCTCAGATCAACCGTCTCGGTAGAATCACCAGCCACCACCACCCGGGTCTGGACTCCTTGGGGGGTTTATCTTGTAGCTGCTCTGAGCAGGTTGCACGTCGATGTATCCTTGTGCCAGATACTGAACCCCAAATTGCTCCTGATTAGCGGGTCTGGACCTCGCATGGCAGCCTCTGACACCAGTGTATGAATGTGTGTGTGACTGGAGGAGTTTGACAAGTGTTATGAAGTGCACTGAGAGGTCAGAAGACTGGAATAATGCTATAGAAAGTCCATTTTCTCACAAAGCAAAAATTCTACTTTATTAGAAATAGGAGGATTTTACAAAGGGAGCTTTGACTTTCTTGTACCTTTTCTTTTTTTTTCTTGAATATTAGTTGAAATAGTAGTGCTCATATTCAGTCTGTTACTGAGTACTGTGGCATGGTTAAAATCAGGTCAACCTTATTTGAACAGCCCATTGTCACAAATTGAAAATTTACCTTGTGATACCTCACAATCTGTCCTCTGTCCTCTGGATCCAAACAACACAGACACGCAGATTTGGAAAAAGGATCCATGATAGAGAATATAAGAGAATATAAAGCCGCATGAAAAAATCAATACACACATTTGAAGGCGAGAAGAAGAGACTCTGCAGTGAGCAAAGAATTAGACCTTTTTTGGCCATTGAAAAGAAGAATTCAGACCATTGCTTCTTTTTTTTATCTGTTCTTTTGATATCGAAGTTGAACAAACCTTTTCTTTCTTTTTTCTCTGTTTTGATCACACTGGTGTTCAGAGCTCGGGGGGTCAAAGGAACACAATGTGTCTTTGTGTGTGTGCTGTGTTGTCAATTCCATTAATAAACTGTGCTTTCAGAAAAAAAACACCTGTGATTTTAGATCAGGGGTGACGATGCTCCCCAAGCAACCTTAGAGTCATGGACCTCAGAGGTTCACACAGTGCAGCTACCCAATCATACAGACAACATATGATGTATGACACTGTCGGCTACATGTAGCAGGGGGTGAATACAAAACCACTACGATCAGTCAACCTCCTGAATAATAAAACTGACTAAAGAAGCATGAAAATGAAAATAACACTTCTCCTAATAGCCACAACATTGGAAAGGGTGGCATGATTTTCTGTTCGGCTCTGCCGCGTCTTGTTGGTTGACCCACTGTGCTACCATGTGTTGCATTTGTGCAGTTACTTACAGCGGGAATGTGAAATCAATGACAGGAGGCAAAATGCAGGAGATACTGCTGACAAGCAGTCAAAACATTGGCAGCAGGTAGACAAAATATATATATGACCAGGGACGACAGCGCAGCAAACTGAGATCTGCTTAAGAAGAAAGAGGGAAACAGATAAACAGAAAAGGTGCAGAAATTGCACAAATGCCAATATAGCCTGGAGCATTTTTCAATCGACAATATGATAAAGATGATCAGGCACGGTACATGCTAATGTAACCTCAGCAATGGTTTAGTCAGTGAGTTAAAGAAGACTGATGATCAGAGTTATTCAGGAGCGACTCAGGAAGATAGTGGTCAATATGTTCTTATTCCTCTGTATTATTATTCCACGTGACAACACGTGTTGTCACGTGCTGTCAGTACTGTACATGTATAGCACGGTAATTGAAAGAAAGACTACATATCTCTTACAAGCTCTGCTGACCTTGATAGAAGGTGAGATTAGTGTTGCACTGTTGCTTGATTGAGTTTTTTCCATTACTGCATCTGGAAGGTTTCTATTGGGGTTAATGTCTTACATGAGCAGCAGGTCAGTAACGTACAGCTTCTTTCATTGCTGATGTGAAACTTTGAGCTCCTCTCTATTTCCAGACATTCCCCTCTGACTTCTGCGTCAAGGTATCAACCCACCGATGTTTTGTTCATCATTTCATGAGTGCTGCAAGTTTGCAGGCAATTTCCACCACATTTTTCACACCATATTGACATCTCCGCAAAATGTGTCATATCACGTTCATATTGCACGATTGTGACCTGACTTTCATATCTGGAGGTGGAGCTGATGATGGTGGAGTTACATGCAATTTATGTCTGTTTAGGTTGCGTTCTCTTTTTCTCTCCTGTCACAACACTCTGCTTACGCTCTGCTTAGGTTTAGGCACACAAAACACTTGGTTAGGGTTTGGAAAACATCACGATTTGACTTTAAAATACCTGTTTTACTCTCATCTTCGATGTTAAAAGCTAACATTATAGCCTGGCAACGGGGCTGCATGACATTTTCCAGACAGAACCTTGATATTTTAGACAAGGCTTTGTGACACAAAACAGGATATTTCAAGTCAAAACATGATCTTTTCCTGACATTAACCAAGTGTTTTTTCTGTGTGTAAACCTAACTGGAGCATAATGTACATAATGCACAATGTTATCACTGGATAAAATTGAAAAATTAATCCGAAGAAACATAAAGTTGCGACATAAAGAAATGTGTTTTTAATGTATCCATGATTAGCAGAAATGTTTATTCTGAACATTTAGTATGGCGACTGATCTGTTCCACAATCATATTACTAATAGAAAATAATGTCATTTAATATTAACGTATTAGCTGAATTTTTAAAGGAGCTGAAATGACTTTATACAGCGCACTGAATTTATTGACTTCTCACTGATGCATTGTCCAGTGTGGAGCAAGGAGATGATGAGATGGCTGTTCTGGTGGTTCTGGTTCCCAGAGCCAAGGACAACAGAATGAATGCCTGTGAAGAGCGACTCATAGCCACGTCTGAAATCTCTTCATGCCCTTCTTATTCACTATTGTCCATATATATAATGCATGCTCACTACACACTTGGAAGCCTCAAGCGGCCGTCAAGGCTGCCACAAGAACGCTAAGTGCTTTCTGGAGTTTACCAGGTGTGCAACAACAATCAGCTATTGTTTGACTCCAGGAGTAAAAAAGTAAAACAAATCTCAACAAGCAAAAATAGTACAAAGTTCCCTCTTGTCCCTCCACTGCAGCTCAACACAATGAGGAAATGTTGTTCTGAAGACTGATGAAGCCTTGCAGGTACACTGATCAATGTGTTTTTGCTCAGAGCGAGGACTACAGATTTTCCTCTTACATTAATGTCTCAAAAGACTCCTTGTTGTCAGTGTACAGATTGTACATAAAAGAAGCCAAATATGAAGTAACTGCTTGTTTTTTTTCAAAAGCCTTGTCTTGCAGCTGTTAATTACTTTGCTCATAACAATCATTTACCCACAGAACGAAGAGTCGACCTGACCTCACAGGAACATTCATGATTGCACCTTGTCGTCCTGCACGGCGACTTTTATTCTCTACAGTCAATACCTCAACAGCCGCCCACAGAGGAGTAATTATTTTGCATGTCCTTTGTCTTGACAGAGTCGTTAATAACAAGTTATGGCAATTGCCTTGGCAATACTTATCTTCTGCGTACTTATGAATCTACATAATGTTCTTTATAAAAGGTTTTTCTTTATTTTGTATGATTTTTCAGAAGAGCCACAAAATAAAACACATTTTGTACATATAGTGGAAACAAAGCAAAATACGTTTTATATTTAAGATTCTTCAAAGTAACTGCCTTTTTGGTTTGATGGTCAACCCAGTGGCTAGAATCAAATGTTCCTGCAAACAATGGATGTTCAAATTTATACTCAGCATATTAACATGTATACAATACGTATCAAATCCTCTTTACACTACATGTATATGAGCTGAATCTCATGTGGGGAGGTGGGAAGGTGGACAGGGTTGTTTTCAGCATTTGTAAGCATGAAACCGCTGGATATTTTTAATGAGGCATCACAACATTTTCCAGCTAGTTTGTGGCAACTAAGCCAGATATTTTTGACATGGCCATGGGATACGTCTCGCTGCATTTTGGTCAACAAAAGAAGATATTTTAAGCCAAAACATAATCTTTTCCTAACCCTAAACAGGTGTTTTTTGTGCCTAAACCTAACCAGATTAAACAAAAAAACATACCCAACATTTATTCAGCTTCATGAGGTAGTCGCCTTGAATGGTTTTCCAACTGTCTTGTAGGAGTTCCCATATTCGCCTAGCACTTTTCCTTCATTCTGCCTGGTGGAGTGTTTTGGGTCATTATCCTGTTGAAAGACAAATGAAGATCCCTTGAAAACACAAACCAGATGGGATGGCATGTCATTGCAGAATGCTTTAGTAGCCTTGAATTTGAGATACAATGCCAAATGTGTCATAGAATCCTCCTAACGCCATGCTATACGGCGGGAAACAAACATCCAGGTACCATTCATTCACCTTCAAGGACACAGTGGTCAGAGCAATCAGACCGAACAATAGTTTTCCACTGCTCTGTCTATTGTTTGTGTTTCTCTTTCCCACAGTAGTGTTGTTTTTCTTGTGAAGGCCTGATTACAGCAGTTTCTGGCTAACTGGTGATATATGTGGACTATCCCTGTTATCAACTTATCCTCTGCAGCAGAGGTAACTCTTGGTCTTCATTTCCTCATGAGAGCCAGTTTCATCACAGCTCAGTGTTCTGCAATCTGGCTCCACTGGGATGTTTCCCTGGCGCAACACACCTTGCTCATTTGCATAATAATTTGCTGTCATTCAAAGGCAATCATAGTGCAGTAGAGTGGGACTGGGTGAAACACTCTTGGGAATTAAAAAAAAAACAAACAGACTGGGCCTTTAAATTAAATATGCACTGCTGGTTTTACTTAGTTGAGCGGTTCTTCAAATAATATGGACTACAGCATTACCTCAACAACACAACTGATGTCACAAATGCAAGCAATTCCACTAATACAATTATGATAAGGCACATCCCTTAATTGAAAACTAGCCTGGTGACTATATATTCTTCTTTGTTCTTTGCCCTAACAACCCCTGGAAGTTGGGTTTATTTGTGTTTGAACTGGCAGCGTTCACTTATGGGAAGCCAGTGAGGGATCATCATGGGTTAAGTGGCTTAAAGGTTCCTATGGGCTCAAAAGAAGGTATCTGGTAGTGAATGTAAGCACTGCGTAGGAAAAACAGCAGAAAAAATGACAAAATAGAATGCCAGAACACCATTTTCCATCATATAGACAGATAGAACAGAGATATAAAGCTTCTTTGTCATATTTTCATAATGGACGAAAGGACATACTCCACTTGCACAGTCAGCTGAAGGTTGACTCATGCTTAGATCGTGTTGTGCTTCTGCCCCATCATCCCTCTTTCAATATGCAACATGTTCTGTAAAAGCACTGTGTTGACATGGCTGTTCAAGATGACCTTTATCATCTGTCGAGCTCTCTGGTATCAAATCTTTTTGTGGCATATCTGACTTCTGCTTCAGGTCTTCCATCAGCGACAGCGAGCAGTTCAGGGAAGGTCTCGGTTCTTAAGTGAAAGTGGGTTCATGTAAGTATTGCAGGCAGGGCTACTTGAGGCAATGTGTAGTCATATGCCGTCACCCCTCTTAAAGAAAATGGATAAAAAGTCAGTTTTTCTTGTGTGGTCATAACTACAAGTTTAGAATGTTTGACCGGATGGTGACCGTCCTGTTACATGCTGGACTGAGAGACAAAGTTACAGAACTGGTCCAGCTGGTTGAACACTAGTGTTTCCCAATTTTCTGCCACCCTTTTAAAACTGAATGCTGTGGGGGGTTATTACGTTATCGATCTCGCTGCGGTGATTATCTTAACACACACATGCCCTGTGTATGCTGCTGCTCGCTAACTTAAGTAAACTGAGATAAACAGGCCATTTTAAAGCAAATCAACACAAATGTTCATGCCATCAAACTCGCTTCACAGTTGATACAACATAATATTTTATACGAGCTTAGTCTCATTCCCCATCTTCGCTCTTGCGGAAGTAGCTACAGGCAACCAAATGAAACGCAATGTAACCATGAGTAAATTTGTTTGAAGCATTTGGGATAATGCTAGAGCACTACTCAACAAAATATATGACATGTATGTATCCAAGTCTAAGGAGTAGATCCATGCGCTCCAAGACACAGTGGTGCTTTAAGCTAAATGTTAAACTCAGCATGCCAACCTTCTGCAGGAATAATTTTTACCATGTTTAATATTTTAGTTTAGCATGTGAGAATGCTAACAGTTGCTAGTTAGCAGGTAGGGTTGTGCCTGAAGTCATTGCTTTTGTGCTACATGGTCAAAGCACTGGTAGAAGAGTGACATTTATTACCTGATGATGGCGTAGACAGATCCCTTCTTTATCACTCACTTATCCTTTAGGAAACTCTCAGTAGTTGTAACTCTTTTTTAAATGTCAGCCTTGTCATGGTATGAGAAAATGTCTGAGGATCACTGAGATAAGTGTGATTCATTGGCTGAGGACTGTGAATGTCTGTTCAAAGTCTAATGGTAATCCTTGAACCTGGACCAAAATGATAGACTGACATCGCCATCCTTTTAGTACCATTGAGTTGCCTTCCTCATAGTTGTCTCTGGATGTGTGTTTGCACTCACAGAGGTGCTAAACTTTCGCAAATTGGTTACAAAAAGTTGGGTGTAGGTCTGCGTTTGTGCAATTTGTCTTTAATGACCAGACATGCTCCCAGGATGCTGGAGAACAGCTGCATCATGGGTGGAACAGAGCTCCTGGAAATGATTACGCAGAGACCCGAAGGATGGTTTAACTCTGTCGAGCTCCTCCTCGCTGCATCGTAATTCTGCTGCAGCCTGGAACAAAAAGTCAACTTCCCGTCTGTCTCAAACATTCAAAACAACTATGGATGAGTTCCTTATGGGGGATCTTTAACAAGCTGAATGATGCTTGCAAAGTTAGCCCTGTCTTACTGCTGGAGGAAACCCTAAAGTCTTTAAAAGCCAGAGAAGCTGTTTTACATGGGCTAATAGAGAGTGACGGAGGCGGTGACAGGAAGGTCTTTGAATGAAAATGTCTCAGCTGAATGTGTGTCTGAAAATAACTACATAGCCTTTCTTTGATCTACATGTCTTTATGATGGTGAGCAAACGACACTTAATAGCAATTTCTGATTCTGGTGAATTATGAATGTTAGCCACATGCTGCTGAAGAGAGAAATATATAATATCTTTTTCAGAAGCTCTCAGCTGGAGACTGTTCATGAAGCTGCCTCTCCATTGACTAGTAATCAGCAGCATTTCTATATCAGACGTCATAAAAATGACATTTCAGATCGTTGAAAGGCGCTCCTTGCTCCTGGCACGGAGGTTAATGGACTTAGCATTTACAGTTTCAGATACTTTCCGGCTGGCATAACCCAAATACAAAAAGACTGTTATTCTGCATTTTTCTGCAGAGAGAGAAGATTGCATTGTAGTACACAAACTGAACTTTGGCTCTAGCCTCAGAGCCAGAACCAGAGTCCCCTGAACTTGATGGCATTGTACATATTTGCCTCAATTGGACGTTGACAGTGTTAGAGACAGACAAGAGAAAGAGGGTTATATCATTAACATCCATTTATTTCTAACCCTCTGCTACAATTTGCATTTTATCTTTTATCAAGGCTTGCATCAGCGTCACATTAACGCATGTTTAAATGTCCTCTCTCCTATCAGCTCTCTTCACCAACCCCTGAAGGGAGCGTCTGCCTGATTAGCTGATAAATACTAAACACTGTTTTGTTAAGATGAAGGAGCTATGTGTCAGATATGGCAAGAATTCTAGTTTAAAACATTCAAAAATGAAATAAATGTATCAGCAGAATGTGAAGAAACACAACATTGTTAATGTGATGTCAAAGCACCTAGGTATTGTGTTGCAGAGATGTTCCAACCAGCAAGCTCACTTTGCCGGACTCTCTCTTTCTCTTCTCCCACTTCACGCCTCTCTTGTCAATTCAGCTTAATTGATCAAAATTACCTTTACTGGAAAACAGATGTTTACATGTCTCAAGCTTGTTTTGTTGGTTTTGTTTAAAATAAAATAAAACAACATGTTCATACAAAAATACACATAAACAGAAGAAATTTAACATTTTGTGTCAAGAAACTATATGTACAAAATATATACTGGATATATGACTTCAAATAACATCTAAAATTATAGACTTGCAGACACCTGTACCTGCCTGCCACCGTAAACATCCCCGTACTGTTTCCCCTGTCTTTAAACTGGCATCTGTTGGTGTGTGACTGTGTAGCGGGTTACATTAACAGATAGCGAGCAAACAACAGCAGTGGTCTGTTGATGTTCGGCCCCCTATGTTTTTGGAGCTACTTTTGAATTCTTGCCATATTTTTACAAGGCTCGCCTTTAAAGCCAAACAATGACTCGGTTTAGTTTAGGTAAAGTTACAGGTAAGTTTTATTTTATGTTTAGAATTATACAATATAACAATTAAACACATTGTTCAGGTTACAGAACAACCCTTAAAAAACAATGCTGACTGTTGGTCAGCAGCAGGAAGCAAACAGCAACCTTGTTTCCGTGATTGGATGAAAATATCTACCTTTCACATGTGAACTACACACATTTACATATTATATAACCTTTTTTTCACATGTGGATTAGAATGTGAAAAAAAACACAACACATGATATCAGGTGAAATTTGTCACTTTCAAAATGACTTCCAAATGATCAACTCTGAACTTTTAACACGTTAAATAGAAAATCATGTCAGATGTGAACAGATTTACAAGCGCGTGGATTTTGTCACAAATAAGTGAAACGTGAAAATGTTCATTTCTGATGTGGAAATGAACATTTTCAAGTTCGAATTTAACAAGGTGATGTCTTGGCTTTTTTTTCACATCTGTATCGAGTCAAGTTTATTTTCTAGAGCACATTTGAAAACAGCAAACACTGAGCAAAGTACTTTACGAAGACATTACATAAAACACAGGAATTTAAGCAAAGCACAGGAATAGATAAAAACATAACACAAACAGCATTACATAACATAACAATATAAAATGCAAAGACAGTAAAAAACACAGTCTAATGTGTCAATTTCTGCATGTGCTGAAACATCACTGATGCTGCCTCTCACCATGTTTGGCTCGGTGTTTTTCAGCTGTTAAATTCTCCAGCTAGTCGGCAGCATCATGTCTGCTGTTTGGTGCTGGGCAGCTAATATACAGTGGATTTGTCAGAGGCTTTTCTGTGAAAATAGCTGCCTGCTCTGTCTGGTAAACGCAGTGAGAGAGAAGTAAAGTATGTGATCCATTGGAAATACGAAAAAAAAAGGGTTACAGTAGCTTTGAAGTTAACACTGCTTTCTTGAACCTCACAAATTTAAAAACAATGTGGCCAAAATCAAAATCCCACTCATCCGTGTTGCTCCGGGGGCCAAACAAATCCGTTTTGTATTGGTTTTCTGGGTCTATAAAGGCCCCACTGGCGCGCCCAGATTGGGCTGCTTCGATCCAGTAAATCAGAGATCTCTCCCCCACCAGCCAGAAAATAACACTACCTGCTGCTGCTACCTGTCAGTCACATAGGTCACCTGTCGCCTGTGAGTGCATGGGTACATTTTTCAACAGCAGCCCTCTCAAAGCCATTATGCTGTATGTCGACAAAACAAGACACACTGACGATTAAATATTCAGTTGAGTTAAATTTACTTGACCCGGAGCGTTCAACATGATAAATATTGAAATGATTTCCTCCTGGTATGAACTCTCACCGCTGTAATCTTACTAAGGCTGTGAGGCTTTTTCTGACCAGTCTTGGGTTCGCTGTAGGAACAGGAGGGGGGCCTGTGGGACTGCAGTGTTCAGCAGTATGGAGGACTCTCAGTGAGGTCTCCTATTTCATTGTATTTAGAATGCTGGATCCCAGTATTGTCATACGGTGCCCTTCAGAACAAAGAAAATATATAACTCATACAGTATTTGTCTGTGACTGTCGTGAGCAGAAAGTCTGTTGTGTAACATCATCTCTATCTGATGTTTGACAAGGTGTTAATACAAAAGTTCAAAATGTTTTTCAAACAATTTGTATAATTGCGTATAAACACTGTGCTGATTACCTGTGCTTCATTTTCCTTACACCCCGCATGTTCTGCAAACCATCCGTCCAAACATCGCCCTCTCACCAGACTTCATGATGCCATAGAAACAGACCATGAACTTTCTTTGTTATTCTTTCAAATGCAAATTCTCCCATTTCATTTTCTCCACATTAGTGTGGAGCAGTAAAAGGATCTTCATAAGATGATCCAGCAGGTATGGTTGCCTACCCTGCACATATTTTCATATGTGCAGCTTGCTTCCTTTCATTGGCAGAGAGTCAGTGAACTTTCCGTATGCACTCTATACAAAGGTGCAGAGATGAATCAGGCCTGTAAATGTTGCCGTGTGCGATGGCTGGAATGTGTACACACGAAAACCATGTGTCTTTCTTTTCTCACACACAAACAATGGAGGAAAATGCAGTGACAATGTGTGTACCTCAGGCAAACTCCAGACCATGCAAACACTCATTTTTCTAGAGGTGACTGCAGGTGAGATAACAAGGTGGACATGAAATATAAGGTGAGTGACAAAACCTTTTTTCTTCAGGCTGTTTGTCGGTGTCCTTGACTGTTACTTGTAGTCTACACAGCAATCAGAGGTGCAACTTGTCTCCTGGCATTAATTAAGTCCCTGAATGCTCATCTCTGTTCCTCACAATTATATATTTGGAGGTTTTTTTTCCATGAAAGTAATTAATGGACATATGAAGCCCTGGCTGTCTAAATCTGTTTGCCTTTTGTGTGTGTGTGTGTGTGTGTGTGTGTGTGTGTGTGTGTGTGTGTGTGTGTGTGTGTGTGTGTGTGTGTTTTTTTTTTGTACACTGCAGTTCTCAAGCTGAAATGCCCAGCCATGGTACTGACTGGTTGTTTTGCTCATTTTGTCTGGTATAATATAATAAACACCATTTTGGCAACATGTTAACAATGTTAAAAATGCGTTTTTTATAGGGGGATATATTTGAATTAAATTATTTACGAGTGATGAATTTTTTCTTTAGATTTACTTCGCACTAATAAGTTTTTCATTTATGAATTACCTCGTGAAGGTTGTTCCAGTGTGAGCTCTGCAGTGTAATTATTGATAATAATAACCTTCTGATAATGATGATTGAGATGTTGCTGCTATGAACGCTTCCAGGTACTGGAATTTGTTCTCTCTATAAATGCCCTCAACTGTGTGCAGGCTAACAATAACAACGCTGTTCCAATGTTGTTGGACAACCTTGTTGATGAAACACAATTAGTTGTTGCTTTTGTCTCTGCCGTTCTTCTCATATACAGGTCTAACGTGTGGTGGAGCAGGCACAAGTGCAGATTATAGATCACATGTTCAAGGGCCCTTTTACGTCCATTTCTGTGTTGGGACCCACAGATGAAGTCATTCACTGTGGATTTCAAAATGGACTCTGAACTGAACTCAGTGTCCCAGAATTCCCCTTTCCTCACACCTAGGTGCAAAATTCAGGTTTGCGCTTCTATTGGTCAGGGTGACAGACCCCCTGCTGATCAGGTAGTCAAAACCCCAGAGCATACATTGTTCTCTCTCTCTGACTCAACGCCCTCTACTCCTTCAACTTCGGATCTTCAAGGGCTCCTCTCCACCTGCCCCCCCACGGGGCTGCCTGCCTTCAAGATCCCAACTTCTGGGCCCAACAAGCTGTGGAGAGCTACGAGCTGCATTGGCAGCAGGCCCAAAGAACTTCTCCTCACTGCAGCGACACGAGGTCCTGCCAATCTGAGGATCTTAGGAACACCAAGCAGGTTAGCACCAAGCTGCTATCCTTGCAAAGGAAAGGAGCGACCAGTTTCCTCCTCTGCCGACTTTCATCAAACCTTGCACAGCAAAAACAGCTTTGTTTAACATTGGAGCCCCAACCTTCTCCTGCAACCACCAGCACCTTCGCTTCAAAGACTGGTAACGTTGAACTGGGCTTAGATAGCAAACCATAGCACGGCTAAGCACAGGACTTTAAACTCTGGTTGATGTAATGTGTTCAATTTATGTGTTGTTCAATGTTTTGGTGTTATCGTGACCTTAAGTCAAGTTATTGGAAGTTTGCTTTCCTAGACGGCAAATTCGACATTAGTCGAATTATGTTTCACACAGACTCATAGTCTCTGCATGCAACTAACCATCTTCTATAACCTGGCATTACGTCACACACACACAAACGCACACACACACAGGGACACACACATGTTCCTTGAGCCTAGAGCATATCACACCCACATGTGATAT
>CAEMYA010000178.1:1126979-1139939 GCA_903131615.1 Diplodus sargus | reverse complement strand
AAGAGTGAATGTTGCCAACCTCTACACTGTCAAGAACTCCAAAATCCTTCAACCATTACTAGCTGTTATGGTAAATTTGGTTGTAGTTATTAAGTTAATTATTAACCAGAGTTATAAACAGTTCAATACATTTTTATGAGACTGATTTAGTAAAATTGCTATCTTTTCCCTTCTTCAAGGGTGGTGCCCCGAGGTGATCTAATGCAAATTGGATCATATTATTTATCATAATTAATAATTATTTCAAATAATCATTAATTATTATTGATAGCCAAATTTAACCTAAATCCCCTTTTGATTGTTGTTAAACACTTCTTAACCGGGCTTCGCGTAAAGCGAGGCCCAACATCTGGATAATTGGTGAAGCTGTAGTTTGTGTACATGCACCAGCGTCCACAATGTTCGACATTTATCATTCTTTCTGCCCTTGGACCAATAGAATGGATTCTCAGTTATAGAAAACATTACGTGAATTAATGTGAATAACAAGAACCTCCACGAAGGACAATCACGGACACTGCATCCAGCCTCTTTTCACCTCCAGTTCCTCTTTGCCTTTTCGTCTTACCAACGCTGACCCTCTCTGTTGTCCTTTAGACTGTTTTTTATATTAAACTGTGTATGCATGTTTATGTATGTCTGTACACACAGATTTAGACATGAATATACGCAAAGTTTTATGCATCAGGCCCCCTGGTCTTTACAAACATCAACAATGTAGAGACCGTAGGACCGGTTGATGTGTACCTGAGGTATACGTAGAATAACATATTCAGCCTTCCAGTGTCAATGTCCACAGTTGCAATTTGTTTGAATGGTTAGAATCAAGCATCATTTTAAGGTGACAGATTCCCCACGTGATTATTTGGATATATGGGCAATATGAAATAATGGAGGCGAACAAAAACAAAGTAACATCAAATGAACTGTGACTTTGCTCTGATTTTCACCCCAGAAATGCACAGTGATGATCCTGAAATTGTGTTCCCATTGCACTGTAAAGTGTAACAAATGTTTCCAACCATGTTTAAACCCAGAGAAAACTTTTTTCAAGGTAATGGCGTGTTTCATTTGGTTGCCTGTCGCTTAAAACTAAACTAAAACAATGCATGTCTGTAAATATTTCTGCCTGAGTCGCATTAGATATATTTTCATGATCAACAATGGTGGTTGTTTGACAATGACATGACAAAGACTACCATGAACTCTCATGATCCTGTGCTACTTCACGTTCACATCATCAAACTACATTATTTGTCTTCATTGTTTTGACTGAGAGACCGCTAGCAGAAGAAAATATAAATATACAGGCTATTCTCTTTCTTAACTGCAAATCAACTGGTAGACTTAAGGTACCTTTAGACTGTGCAACAACAACAAACATGTAAGTCTATTAAATGTCACATTGTGTGGGATGCATAGGTGTAGTGCTGCCGAGCGCCTCTCCGCCACTTTTTGTTCTCCATGTGTAAAAGTTCACAGTTTGCATAATTCTGTTGAATGTTAAAATACTGAAGTTATAATTTGCTAAACCTATTTAGTTGTGTGCCACGTTTTGAACAAAGGTTGACATCTTCTTATGAGCAAAGCTGAACAGCTCTGCATGCGCAACTCGTTACATCATGTGACATGTACAGCATGTAACAAGCTGGATACGTACAATATTGTCCTGTCATTCACTCTGTGTGCGTGGGCTGAGGGTCTGCATTTCACCGACCTACACGCTCAAAACAAGTCACTTAGAGTTACAGCACAGGAACAGAAGCAGCAGCTGCCCTCAGGAACCGCAGGTAGGCCTGCGCCTAACACATGCACGCATGCATTTGCATGTCTCAGCTGTGCTCCGGTACGTCAACAAAACGCATTACACCCCTGATGAAATGGGTTTAATAAAATCTTATTCACAATCTACGTCAGACAGAAAATCAATGCGAGACTGAGATTGTTGACATTTTTTTTTTTTTTTTACATTTAAAGCAACATTATGTAGAAATTGGGTTTTTGCGTGATTTGGCACCCCGAATAGTTTCTGAGTGCAGCAAAACTGCCTTAAAAACAAATATCATGTCTGTTACAATTTGTCAGACGTAATGTCGGTGCTGACCACAAACACAACTCTTTAAGTCATAACAATGTAATATGTTGACTACTTGACAGCATCACCTTATTACAAGACACTGTACCATCACTGACTTTGAAGCTTAAGGTTAAGATAAAGTTACATAATGCGGCTTTAAGCAACTAAAAGACTATACAATCATACACTGTACATTCCCAGGAAAATAACTTTCCCCCTTAATAGCCTAAAATCATTGTAAACATATGACTTCTACATTTTAAATAAACGATCTAATAATCCCACAATCCCAGTCTCTGGGAGTGTGTTGGTGGTGGCTGACCACAGTCATTGACCACATCTCTAAAGTTAACCTAAGACAATCTGTATGCCATTTTTTTTGGCTTCTACATTCTGCCGCATAAAATGCACTTAGAGTTACATTCACATTGTATTTTGTCAGGTCCGTTACTACACAGCGCGGCCACAAATTGTTGTAGTATTATAATAATAATTGTAGTCATCAGTGTTTCAGGAGTCGCTCTTGAGAAACATTTCTGTTTATTGTCCCTCCAACAGTGAACTGAAATATCTGCTCTTGTATACAGCCTATGGCACCGAGTAATATCGTGAAATGTATTATAAATCCTGTGGCTGTGTGTGAACTGAGGTTAAAGAGGACCAAAGCATGTTCAGCAGGATGGGTTTTAAGCAACCTGTAGGTTGATTTGAACGTGATTTCATTCCTAACATGTGTATTTACACACTGAGACTCTGTACTCGTGGGCAGAATGGTAAACTAAAGTCAAACTCTTTATGATGAGACCCTGTCAGAACTGAGAAACTTTCATGATGTTGCCATTCATGAAGGTGTCTGGAGGCTACTGAAAAAAAAGACACAGAGTTTATCTTATGTCACACGAATGAGCGAAGTTTGCATCAATTTTGCAATCCATCTATTACATAAGCACACTGTGTCATAGTTTCAAAGCCAGATCATCCACTAAATTGACTTTGTGTTGAGATCATTTCATCAACTGCTGTTTCCAAGATCAGGAACTCACTTTGAATCCCACCTGACAGGTCAACATGGAGGAAAAAGAAGGTTAAGTTCACAGACAACAAATGAATATTTCAACATCAACAACTGGACAAACTGCATCTGCTGAGGGAGACCGTGTAATATGATCGAAAGCTCCAGAAAACCTGCTAAACGGACCATGGGATGAGATTGTTTAGTCATTTTTTTTTAAAAGGGCTGAAGCCTCAATTCTTGACAAAAAACAATGCACCCAAAAAATGAGCAACAAGTGTCCAGGGAAATAACTCCATGGCCATTTCTTCAGTTTAAAGTCATAATAAACCCATCTCTCGCTCTGCTGCTGTTAAATCCCTGTGTAGAGCCCAGTCATATATGTCTGAGATTTTCAGATCTCCTTGTTATCTTTTATCTTCGGAACATGAAGAAAATCCTGATATAGGATTAAGAATCTCAAGTGAAAAAAAATTCCAATCACCTTGCGGTCTCTGAGTCAGCTCACAGCAACAATGGGCTCCACTGAGAGGATGTCAGTTCTTCCTGTGAGTACCTGCCTGGCTGTGAAGAGCACATGTGTGTCTTTTAGGCTGCGGGACTGACCGGAAGAGGAATGGCTCTGCTGCGAGGACCCGCGGCCCGGGTCAGACAAAGGGTGCCTCGGCCTCGAGGACTCGTGGTCGTCGGGCCAGGCGACTCTGTGACGAGGAACACAGGCAGCAACGGGACGGAGCTCTGGCTCCAACCCCACCACTGCCCCCCGTTTCCTCCGGCACATATCAAAGAGGAGCCTCAGCTCCTGACGGAAGGTGGGGTTTAGACAGCAGTAGATAAATGGGTTGTAGCAGGTGGAGCTCATAGCCAGCCAGTGAAAGCAGAAGTAAAGGGCGTTGGAGGAGTGGATGGCCTGACTTGACAGCAGCACCACGTAGCAGTTGAGCGGGAACCAGCAGACAGCGAAGACCCCGACCACCAGGAGCAACATGGCCAATGTACGCCGCCGCTTTCTTCTCTGGGCGGCGTGCTGAGCTGTAGTGGTGTCACCGATGGCGTTGTGACGCCACAGCCGGCAGGCCACTGTGGTGTAGGAGGCAGTGATGATGAGGAGTGGCAGCATGTAAAGCAATACGAAAGTCAGGAGGTCAATATACTGCCAGTACACATCTGAGGGCTCTGGGAAGTCTGGGACACACAGGCTGCGCTCCTTTTCCTTACTGGTGAGGACAGTTAGATACAGAGGAGTGAAAGAGAGTAAACAGAACACAGAAGAAATTGATTGATTGATGAATTCCTTTTGGCATGTAAAATAGCAGAAAATAGATAAATTGATGGTTATAGCTCCCAGGGTGACATTTCCAAATAGCTTGCTTTGTCCACACCCTCAGAAATAGTTCACTGTCAAATATGATTCAAGAAAAAGTCAATTCTGAAATATGAGCAACTAGACCAGACTGTAACCAACTGAATACTCCTTGCCTTCTCTGAAGGGAGGCTGTAGTAATTTTGACTCTGTTTTGTTCAGATCGAAGAAGGGATTTAGGAGTGCTTAAGAATTCACTTTTCTGTTTCCTTTGCTTGTTGTTGAGAGAAGACACAATTCGGACCCAACTAGGAATTCCAACACAATTAGGGAACATGAATGCAGCAAAGTGAAAACACATTTCAGCTTGATGAGGGCGACCGCATTACTACACAGTTGACACAAGGAGCTATTACAGATTGTTTACTGTTACTGTTAATTTTGTGGGTCATGAACTAGCTTTGTGTGGGTCTCACTAATCTCAGACAGTACACCAGTGAGGGGTCTTTCTGGATCTTGTTGACCTGTCCTCTTTTTTTTAGATGCACATGCACATCTCTCTGTCTGAGTATTTGTTGCCAAAATTTCAACTTTTGCAAATTTTTTCTCCAAGCCCCCCCTAGAGAGCAGCAGCCCTTGATGAAGGAGGGGGAATTCCTGCCTCTCAGGACAGACCAGGTGGAGGCAAACTTCACACTGTGTTTGAACATCAAGACACTTGAATGAACAGTCCTGACACAGTGTGACACATTGCTGGGGGATGTGAACTTTCTTTTATCTTTTTTCCACTCTTCCCTCTTGCATGACTGTCAAAACTAGACAGACCATGAAGAATGGTTCCTGCTCCATACTATAGCTGAACTGCAGGACAAGCTGACCTCAGATGACACTGATTACGCTTTTCCACCAAAATAAGCGGGTCTGCACAGTTTTTTAAATGCGTTTCAACCCGCTAAGGATTGGCTATTCCCTCGTTTGTGATTTTTATCCGAAGCGTTGCATTCTGCACCACTGACGCCACGTTTCACGACATGAATTTGTGCTTTTTTGGCTTCAAAACACCACTGAGCAGCTTAGGAATAGGAAAAACAGGGCTTCACCTCCAACACTTTGTCCAGGAAAGGGAACTTCCTTAATGGACCTGATACCACATTCCTTCCTGATTTATGTGCAACTACAGAGATGTGTTGACAACACATCATCACTTTGTGCGGAGTAATTAAGTACGTTCACCCGGGTCTTACGTTTAGATTAAAGCCAAGCTGAGGTGATATAAACCTGTGTCTGCTGCGGAGTCAGTTTATACATTCTATTTAAATACAAAAGCCAGATTTTAGCGGGTATAAGTATGGTTTTTGACCAGTGGAAAAGGGGTATCACATATAATAGACACATATACACATGTAATGATAGAGTAGTGACAGTTGGTGTTTTTGAAATATTATTTAAGACCAGTTTCACCCAAAAGCACCTGGACAAAGCAAGTGAAAGCACTGAAAGTGAAAGAGAAACCAGAAAAGTTCTGTAAAGAAAGTAAAATCGTTAACACATCATTTTACCACATCCTAACAGTGAAAGTGCTCAAGGTTCTACTATTATCTCAACAGAAAGGTTTCATGTGACTCATTTCTTCAGGTTATATTTTTGAAAAAAGCCCTCCACTGGCTCCATTATTCTACTAGTCATCTTTCTGAGCAAACAAACTTGGCCTGAAGACCTTTTTCACTGAAGCATTTTCAAAATCTCAAAATGAAATTAAAGTCAAACTTATTCTTAGTCACACTGCAGTCAGAATGGAGGTCAGTCCATTGATCTGGATAAGAATAATCTTAATTATCATGACAAGTATTAGAGAAGTGTCATGGATTGGATTGTGTTTCACTCATTTCTTCAAATGGATGTGGTACATATTCTACCAGTTAGCACACATTCTCACTAAAGTTTCTCTTGTTTGTTGTGTTTTTTGCCAGTCTACTAACTCTGCCTCCCTTCCACCTCAGCCAGTGAACAAACCTCCTCAGGATCCAGCTCCGTGCTACACGTCGACCCAGCCTCCAGCTCTGCCTCCTCAACCACTGGAGATTCCATGTTTCACTCACTCACTACGCACTACTCTGAGTCTCCCTTACTATACCAGCAGAACCATCAGCCTGAGCCTCAGCCCTCCTCCACCACTAACCTTCAGCAGTATTTTCAATAAAAATTTCCCTTATACCTTCCCTCTGCCTTGGTGTCTGATTTTGGGTCCTACAAATATCTACTACGATGCTTAACAATTAGTTGGACACAAATTGAAGGAAAAGCCTCTTATAAATAATTGTGTTTCTGGCTGATTGACAAGCTGTGCTTAATGAACTTACTAGATCCTTAAAGGCTAAACTGCCAGTTTAAAAAAGAGATACAAATAAGTAATGTATTATTGGAAACAGTAACACTGTATAATAACCATCGGTGATAAATGGTAAATTTGTATGTTATTAAACGTGAATTGCCTAATAGAAAAGCTACTATTCACCAACAATGAAATGCTTTATTAACCATTTATTCAGCAACTGTTTCGTGTGAAGTTGCAACTGATGCTTATACACCTGTGCAAGTGCTTTATGGTTTATAAAGCATCACTTTGCTTGTTAACAGTAGTTTAATATATATCCGAGCTCTTCTTGTTTGCTTGTTGAAGAAGCTGACACCGTACCTTTAGAATTACCTGACCATGCATTACTGGGTATCAGTATGAGTGAAGAATAATAATAATAATGAATCTAATCTTTTTATATGTTGCATATCATACAATGTTCAACATGATGGTACTGGTACTCTACTGGTGTTAACCACTGCACCACTGTGCTTGCCTGCCGTTGTCATGGATACAGGCAGTCACATACATGTATCGGCAGTGGACTGAAGAACTGACTTTACAGCTGTATTTAGGGTTTCTTAAGAAAAGATGCACAGCCAGAAGTTAAAAAAATTGAATCATCCTTTGAACCTTTATCTTCATCAACTCCAGGTCTGTCTCTTTTGCAAACCTCAGTAAATATTATCTAACACTTCCAAGTGGTCCGTCCTCGAAATGCCCGAGTGTGCATCCTGTTTACCTGTATGTCAATGTCAGGAGCTTCTGGTAGATTGCATGTGGGAGGGAGAAGCAACTCGCCATTATCCAGATAGCAGCGACCCAAACGCCACCTTGTGCTGGCGACATGCGAGGTCTAAAAGGGTGTAAAATCACCTGAAAACACACACACACACACACACACACACACACACACAGAGAGAGAGAGAGAGAGAGAGAGAGAGAGAGAGAGAATCAATACATCAATACATATACACAGTCTGTCCACATCTGTGGATGTAACCTAAAGGTTACTTTTTCTTTTACACCATTGTTAATACAGAAATGACTCATATCCAATTATAAATCCATCGATGCCAAATAACATGCCTTGAGCTGTGAAGCAGAGCACAAACATCAGGTCATGTTATTTAGCGATAGCTACGACCAATAGTTAACAAAAAAAACCAACATTTTTTTAACTACAGTTCTTTAACCTCTTGCTCATTATGTCTGCGCACCTGTATCAGGAGGGTCTACATATTTTTTCCTGTTAGTGCTGCCAGTTGTCACTGTTGCACCGACTGCATGACTCACTCGCATCAGACACCTACTGAGCGAAAGGAAAGAGGAAACGGATGGCTGTTCCTGTGAATGAAGTAAGAAAATCCAACCTATTCAGTGAAGGGCTTCGTGACTGCAGGTGTCTGATCAACCAATCAAGAGCAAACCTGAGGGGATTAATTAACCTTCTGAGGACTGAATTCAAATGAGTTGAGCCTGGTCCTGCACCTGCTTGATTTGAATGAAAACCTGCAGCCACCTGTCCCTCTCTGGCACAGCTTCAACATTCCTGCAGCTGAGCTTTGAGTCTCGGTCATGGTCCTGTCATTTCTGTGTCCTTTTATTTGCTTTTATGTGTTTTTTGGACTTCTGTGGTGTCAGAAAAGATCATCAACCACTTCAAGCTTTCTTTCATTCCAACATCTAAAACATCACTGAGCAATTAGTTAGATCATTAAATCTTAACGTGGCACATAGGCTAGGAAGCACTGTTGTACTTAGTTTCATGGATTATTTATTATGATTTTAAGATTTCACAGATATACAGTTTTATGATAGCCACCTTGGTTTTTTTATATGCTCCTATTATTCAACCTCTCAGAGCATGTGCAAAATCTTATATTTCTGATTTAAGCCCATGTAACTTATTGTTCTGTGTTAGGAATCAATGTCTTGGTAATCAGTGTATTGTCTCTGTACCGTCTTGTCAGATACATACACAGTTTTTACAGTGATTGTAGCTGTATGCGGCACTACTGCCGAAGCAAGATTTCTTACCTTCCTATTTCTTATCTTAGATCTGGTGATCTCAAATTAAAGGAAACTGTTGGGGCTTGGCGGAGGTATGCACTCTACAAGTGCCATATTTGTTATCCATGCATTAACATGTACAACAAGCAGAGGCCACAGTGGCCATCGCAATTACCATTTACAATCTAACCAAAGGTTGCTCTGACACAGAGTTTAAAGTACAGCTGCTGCTTCAGCTCCAATTTTAATGGTGCATCATGAACTAGAAAGCATTATGGAGTGCACTGACTATTAAAAGACATTAAAAAGAAAAGTGCTCATTAGGGCAGTATGTGATGTACATGCATCTTGCCTCACCATTTGTTCATTTTACAGATACAAACCAGTCAAATGTCTCCATTATGAGGAGCATGTACATTTGTTGCTTCCCAAAATAGAAGCTTTTTGGGCTTTAGTGCATTAGCAGCCGAAACGGAAACCCACAGAAAAACTCTTTTTTTGTATAAACTTTGCCTCTATTGTGCTGTTTCATTTATTTTAATGCTGACCGGCTGCTTATGTTATGAGGGGAGGCACTATACGGTATAAACGGGGAGCCAAATCAGCTTTCAGTAAGAGATTTGTTATAGTTCAAACTTCTTCTGTTCAGCACAGACAGCAGGAGGGACATCTCTGGGGCACATAGACTCAATGGACCTGGCTGATACAATGAAACCCTCAGAGGGAAACATCACATCACCCGCACGGCTGTGTTATGCTTTCAAAGCCATCAAGCTGTATTCGGGTCAACTCATTGCTGATGGAATATTCCCTGTTTTGAGTGGAGCCTCTTGTGTTCAAGTCACAGCTGTCAGTAAATGTTCAGATTGCGTGTCCCAGGGTTTGATCTATAATCTGAGCTTTGTGGAAAGTCTCTAAACAATGAACACTAGGACCGGAGATGAATAACTAATTGTCATGCTTTTCGGTGAGAGAAAGAGTCAGAGACTTCACTTTGGCGCAGCCCCTGCCTCCTCCTGCTCCTGCTCTGACCCTGCCCTAGTGTGTGGTGGTCCCATTCAAACGTGTTACTCTTATTCTTCATGTTGTTTTGACTCTCTGATAGGATTTTTCCACGGCAGACGTACTGGCATTAAATAGGAGGTAAACACAAGTTTCACTGATGACAGTTAATAAAAGTTCTGTTCCACTGACGGTGTAGCGGAGACTCTCCAGTGAGCCAACATGCAAAATAGCAGCACCTCGACTCGGTATCATTGCTAAAGCCAATTATCCTCCTGCTTTGTGTCAAAATGGCTGCTGTAAAAAAGGTCCATGAATCCAGCTTTTATCTGTGCATCCGGTCCGCAAGCTCTCTGCTCAGCCAACTGCCCATTCACTCGCCTGACTCCGTTCTCCCTGACCGTCATCTGAGCCAATTACTCAGAATTGTAATTGTACTTGCATAATTGTATAATTGCACATAATGTTTCCACCATGTATTGCTGAGTGTCAAGGACTCCCATGCAGGAAAAAAATCCACTTGAATAATACAAACTGAACATATAGTGCTCAGTTCGGTTTAGTTCAGTCATTATTATCCTAGGTTGGCGTTAAACTTGGTTTGGTTTGCAGTCAGGGGGCACAAGATAAAAAAAAACATGCAAATACAGGCAGAAGGAAGATGTTGTTGAGGGTTCTCAGTGTCCTTAACGACTCTGTAAGGACACTCCCACGCAGAGTTTAAAAGCCTCCAAACTCCCCTCCAGTGAGAGCTGAAGAATGAGATGATGAGAGGTGAAATGTCTTCAAGAAAACTAAAACAAGTCCAGTTGCATACGATACGGCACATAGAAGTACAACAATGTTTCCAGTACATTGAATATACACACAGTAAGACAACAAAACAATTTCTAAAACTCTACATTACATGTGCAGATTAAGCACAGTTACTGGGAAGGGAACAAAGGAGTTTTTACTCCTACTGTATTGTTAAAATACATCAGTATTGATTTAATGTTTGAGTAATCCACAGAGGAGTTGAGTGTTGCACACAATCCTAAAAGAAGACAATTCTGGTTTAAGGAGGAAAGATGCGAGTGGCCATGGACCGACTCTTATGTCTCTTTTCTTTGGATCTTAGGCCCTCCCATAGAGGAGGCAAGCAATGGCGTAAAGAAACCATGTGAGAAGAGACGATACTTTTTGAAATAAATTAAATATCCGTTAGGTCTTCAGAAGACGCGAGTGAAAACATTTTTTGAAGTTTTCTGTCATATTCCTGCGGGGTAGCTTAAATTGTTGGATAGGCATGTATGCACATTTTGTTTCCTTTTGAACCCTGATCAGTAACAACCCAATTCATAGACAGCTGACTGTGTTCATATAGTTTATGCCGTTTGTATGTATTGTATGATGTGCGATGGCTGAATAAAAAATACTGCTGCTATACGTTTCTCTAAAGCACGACGTGAAGCATCATCCGTTTCTGATGACAGCTGGATCAGCTGTAGAGATGTTTTATGAACTCATGTGTGCACACACTCATTTCTGGTTTGCACTATCTGGTAAGTTGTTTTCAATACCCATATTTATTATTTGTATTTGTAAATCAAAATTCACTGTCACACTGTTACTTTGTACAATATAATGTCTATATGTATAAATTAGTTTTATTCTATTTCTTACTTTTTTAATTATATTGTTTATTTTTTATTATTGTTATTGTTTTATTGTAATATTCTGTCCTTTGGCTGTTGTGGCACACAAATTTCCCCATTTGTGGGACAATAAAGGAATACTGATTCTGATAATAATGATTCTCATACAGTCACACAGTAATCAGTGTTTTTTTTTTCTGTAGCCTGTTCACCAAAACACCTGCACACGAATAGCAAGCTCTCGTTGGGCTTTACTGTGCTGTATCCTGCTCAGAGCCGCAGAATGCACTTCTTCTTAATCATCTGTATGTGTATGATCGCACTCATCTGGTTGTGAAATTGCCGTATGATAACCAAAAATAATGATGTGGAGTCTTTTGATTTGGAAAAAATGCCAGAAGGAAGATTACAATTATCCAACATCAAAACCGGCGCTCAGCAAATATCCGACTCACAAAGAAATAATAAGTGGAGCATTTCTTTCTGGCAGACACTTTCACTGCCTTAAATTGTATCCACAGCCTGATCAGAGGTAATAAATATTATAACAGATCATGAAAAGAAAAATGTTTCTGATAAGTCAAAAAAAGTCGCTTGTTGTACTTTTGTTGTTCAGACCTACAGTCAACACATTTATTTTGAGAGGATGGTGATTCAGAGAACCAAATATTAAATTCCAGTGATGCTGTGATGTATCAGACCAGCCTGACACAATTATGAGTCAAGAGAGTCTGAAATCCAGGTTTACAGCTGACTGCAGAGTACACTATGGGGGCTTATAATGAAGAGAATGCTCGCTGGTTAAATGGTTTTCACTGAGCGAACTCCACGCTGTTGTAATTCATGTAGAGAAAAAAATCCAACAGCGAGTGAACAATTTCAGAGGCGGCTGTACAACAAGAGTACAGCTCAGAAGACGCACAAGTATTTTCACTCCATGCAATACAGTCTTTCTGTATCCACGGGTGAGAGGAGCGTAGGAGGGGAGTCCGCTCGGCTCAAGATTTCATTGTTACCTTCAGAAGTTGAAGTTGAAAAAAAGTTGAAAAAAACATTCTATTTTACTTGCAGCTAAAACAACCCGACCGTGAATAACTTCAGAAAATGTAAATGTTAGATCTAACATGGTCTTCTCTCAGAATACAATTTTACTTTAATCAGGTGCAGCAGGCTCCAGTTTTCACTTCATTTCACAAGCAATGTAATTGACAAATAGCTTGAAGCTGCCTCTCAACTCCTCAGACACCAACCGCCTTGTTTGCAGGTTGAATTTCTCCCAAATGGATAAATGAATTAGTTCCTCTTGTTCTTCTTTTTCTTCTTCTCGTCCTTCTCACTGTTGCTCTCCTTTTTCTTGCTGTTCTTCTTTGTCTTTTACTTCTCCTCATCCCCATCTTCATCTCGTCCTTCTTCCTGACAAGTTCTTCGCCTCCTCTTCCACCGTTCTTCTGCTTCCTCCTCTCCCCTCCTCTTCTTCTTGTCCTTTCTTGAGTGCCCTTTGTCTCATCCTCCTTCTTGTCCTTCTCTTTTTCAGAGTTTGCACTTGTCCACTACACAGCA
>CAEMYA010000178.1:1114899-1126362 GCA_903131615.1 Diplodus sargus | reverse complement strand
CCCAAACGGATAAATGAATTAGTTCCTCTTGTTCCTCTTTTTCTTCTTCTCCTCCTTCTCACTGTTGCTCTCCTTTTTCTTGCTGTTCTTCTTTGTCTTTTACTTCTCCTCATCCCCATCTTCATCTCGTCCTTCTTCCTGACAAGTGCTTCTCCTCCTCCTCCACCGTTCTTCTGCTTCCTCCTCTCCCCTCCTCTTCTTCTTGTCCTTTCTTGAGTGCCCTTTGTCTCCTCCTCCTTCTTGTCCTTCTCTTTTTCAGAGTTTGCACTTGTCCACTACACAGCAGTATAACAGTGCTTTTAGTTTACTGCATCTCTCGCAGTTCAGCTAACATCACTTATTTTCTTTCCCTTCCCATGTACACGCAAGATGAGGACAAGGCGACTGAGTGTCTGAGAGCCTTGAGAAGACGAGTCGAGCTCTCCCCTGCAGCCTGATGTTTTCCACCAGAGTCCAGAAGATCAACCATAGATGGGATTTTTTTTTTATAATCTTAAAATTGTAATAATGGTCTCAGTGAAGAGGTGGTCCTTTAGTCTATTTAAAACATAATAATATTGCCACACAAAACTTGTTGTATTTGCCTCAGAACACAGCTCCAACAGTACCCAGAGTCCTAACCTTGACAGGAAACAAAGTAACAAACACAAAGTAATAGACACAGCTTGAAATGTGTTTATTTTTAATCTCCTGTTTTCAATGTTTGGAACAAAGTCGGGTTTCCACGTACATAAGAAGCAGTAAATAAGTATGACATTTGTGAGAGATTGTTTTGTGTCGTGAAGGCAGAAGCAAATGTTTTCTGTTAATCTTGCTCTCAGCAGGGCAGCGTTCACAAATGTCATTTTAATAACTGTAAACCTTGTAGCTCAGTGGATGGCAGTTAGAGGAGTCTCACAAACAAATTAAACAGACTCCATGTACGATAAACTTCACACGCTTGCTTATTTGTCTGTTCGTGCTGCAAGTTATAGCTGAATTTCTTTAATCAACTTTCAAAAAGTGTTAACTTGAGATGTTTCTAAGTCATTTGGCACTGAATTGACGTCGTCCAACTCACACATTTTTTATTAGTTCCACCTTTAAGAAGAGCACACGTGACAACAATGCAGTGTTTCCAGTGGCTCCCTCCTCTGCTCCGGAGAATCACAAGATAAATCTGAGGGAGTGTGGGACGAAAACAGACCTCTGCTTACTACACTTATCTGTTTTCATCTTCTTATACTTTTATTTGATCTTTCCTTTTCTAGATAAATGTTCACAGGGTGGCAAAAGTATTTATCTGACTTAATCAGAAATAACCACAAATATCAACATTAGCACGGAAAAAAACCCCAGAATGAAGTGATTTTAAGGTAAAGGTATCGTCACAAATGAAGCACACCTTGTGACTAAAACGTTCACCTCCATGTCCAGCAGCGTTACTATTATTTGGGGTCTTTGTTTCTGTTTATGTGATGTTGGTGTATTGTGCTGCTACATGATGGCTGGTTAACATTCAGGGTCTGACTGAAAAAGAAATCCATTTTCATTTGTAGTAAAAATGAAACTCTTTATGTCACAATTTAGAAGAACGAGTGATGGAATAAACCTGGGTACACTTTTCAGGTACTTTACTTGAGTACTTTGATTTTCTGCTACTTTATACTTCTCCAATAATAAAAACTTGATCGTTCTAGTTACTAGTTACTTTGAAGAATCATGTTATCGTTGTGTGAGAGGATGAGACGTTTTATCAGCAATCTCTGATCCCAGTCAAGTGAAAAATGCTGAATATCTGCTGAACACATGCTGGAATGTTTAGGTTGTTGTTCATTTGAGGGGGTCTTTTCATTGGTATACTGAATAGAATAGCTGATGAGCGACAGGAAATGGGATAACAGAGCTTTCGGTCAGATTTGTACACCAACCGAGCTGCTGGGGCACCTCTGATATTTTGTTTGTTAATGTGTCTGAGTGATTCCATGAGGGACAGGTCATATTCATTCAAACATTCAGTCATTCATGTCACCACCTCACAGCGTTTTCTTCAGCACATCACACAGTCAAGTGGTGTCAAACCATGAAGAGTGAAGAGAGGAAGTGCTCGATCTCAGACAAACCTGTCGGCGGTCCAGCGCGATGGCGGTGAGGGTGAGAGTGGAGACGTGCAGGGAGCAGTACTGAACGAAGCGACTGATGTGACACATCGTCCTCCCGAACACCCAGGTGCTGTTCACAAAGCGGACCTGAGGGAGCACCCACACACACACACACATGCAGTACGCCTGTTCATCCATCCATCATTGACGTGACATTGGGTGACACTGTCAAGTTCAGGCATGTGGTCAATTCGCTCTGAAACTGAATTAATCAATACTTGGAAGTATTGTGAAATACGTTTTCAAAAGCCGTAGTTTCAAAGAAAGTCTGCCAGGGAACGAATGGATGGATACAGATAGAAAATAATGAGTAGGCTGTTAATTCATTGATCTCTCTCTCTCTCTCTCTTTAACACACACACACAGAGAGAGAGAGAGAGAGAGAGAGAGAGAGAGAGAGAGAGAGAGAGAGAGAGAGAGATTCCCTCTTTATGAAGACAGAAATGGCGCCATCTTCTGGTGACAACAGTCTTCATACTACATTATGTTATAATGTAACCTACAAAACCCCTCATTCTTCAAGCAGTGGTTGTCTGGTCAACATCTCTGGTGCACTGAACGAAGTTGGAAAACTGGAACAAAACACACTTTTAATATCATTATTTTATCTTTATACCATTATTTCACGATGATGGTGATTTTAAAGGTGCATAATGTAGTTTCTTCATAGACTTATTGCTTTTTTTTTTTATGCCCAAACAAACTACATAAACAAACTCTGTGTTGTCCTTTTAAGGTCAGTTTGTTTGTGGAAATGAACAGTTTCATACTGTTTATGCGGCGGACCCTGCCACGTTTCTAGCTCCAAACAGTGTTCTGGGACATCATTTCCCCCTGAGAGCAGCTTGTTTATTCACTTATGGTGAATAGAAACATGAATGAAAGAACCATAATATATATGACATATTTTTGGAGTTTGTATTCTTACCTCATTAATATTGTAAATATTAAAATTAAGAGTTTGAATTTCTTCTCCAGAACTACAAAGTGTCTCTTTAAGGGACAACATTTCACTCAATGTCACCAGCCTCCCAAAATCCACAAAAAGTGAGAACAGTTCGTCTACTTTCTAATTTAAATAATTGACCTAAGAGTGTATGAACACACACACACACACACACACACACTTACAGGTGACAGGTGGAAGGGGGTCTTACCAGGGTGAAGGGTGTGTTGAGCACAGTGATGAAGATGTCAGCCACAGCCAGGTTCATGATGAACAGGCTGGTGGCGGACTGGGTGCGCTTGTTCTTCACCAACACATGGCACACCAGAGTGTTTCCGAACAGAGACACCACGATGATCAGGGAGTACGCGGCCACCAGCAGCGCCTTCACGCTCCCGTCCCTGGACTCCCCGCCGCGGCGCTTCTTATTGGCCAGAGAGCGCCAGTCCTCCAGCATCCCCTCGTCAAAGTCCAGGAGGAAGAACCTGGAGGTCCGGTTATCCAGCTGGCCCGACGCGTTCAGTAAATGCCCCGTGTAGGAAAACGTCCCGTCTCCCAGAAGTGAGGAGTCGTTGAGTGTGTGTCCCGCTGCCGCCGGGCTGCTCACCCACAGCAGCACCGCGGGGAGCCACACACACACGGCTCCCATCTCACCGCGGCCGCTTCACCTCCCGATCTGTGACTCTGTCGGCTCACCTGGCGCGATGTGGAGATGTTGAAGCATGTGAGCAACAGGTCGAGTGTGTGTGTGTGTGTGTGATGCCACCAGACCGCTGTTTATACAACTGGAGCGTGCGTGTGCGCGCGAGTTAGAGGTAGAGCGAGGGAAAGAGAGAGGGAGAGGGAGAGACTGACAGAGGGAAAGTGGGAGAGGGGAAGGGAGAGTGACAGAGGCTGAGGGGGGAGAGGGAGAGAGAAAGAAAGAGAAGGAGGGAGATTTTTTGGGGGAGTTTTAACAATACACTTTATTAAAAGTTCAATATATAAAACCACAATCAAAAAACAACACCGTCTATAAATAAAGATTCACAGACTCCAAATCATCTCAGTGCACGTCCAAAGAGCAGCTCATCATCAACAAAAACAACAGAGCACATGTTAATAACACCACACACTGGAAAACCTTTCCAGATCTTTCATCATTCTATAATAATTAAAATCTATTTTTTTAAATGGGCTCTCAACATTTTTACAAACATGAAAACAGCATCATCATCCACAGCTCTCCATTCTGTTCCTTCTGTTCAGATACACGGCCACCTTTGCCCTCCCCACAATGAAATTTTAAAGCTGGCATTTGTCTTTATTTTTCTGAGAGGACCTGTAGCCCAGAATGAACGTCTGCTTCGTAAAAAAAAAAAAACTCCACAAATGGTCCGAAAATATGGTCTAACAATGCAAACAGACAAAATGGACAGACGTGGCTCGCATCAGAGTTAATGACAGAGACAAATGCATTCACAGCAGCGACATCATGTAAAACGCTCCACTGCAGGTCAGCAGCTCTTTTGATCAATGGTGGTTTATACAGTACAGTACACCGTCACTCAGGCCTAAGTGAGCTCTCCACGTGTCAGTTCTACCATTCAGTTTGTCCCTCTGCAGAACTTTGACAGACATTTCCATTAATTTTCTTTTGCATCCTGAAAAGAAAACTCAGAGGGACCGCCACTTTTCAAGAACAATCCTGCACAGTCCCTGAAGTCTGCGGAAATGTTCACCGAAGGGAAAACATTGTTTTCATCAGGTTTATTAAAGCCGTCACAGTGCTGCTGTAACAAAGCCTGCTCACTAACTGTGAGAGCTTCTCTCCTTCTGCTTAGGAACAGAGAGACCGTTCCAGTTGATTTCACCTCCACTCTAAATCAGCAGGACCACACAGAAACCTCTGTAAGAACTGGAAATGGAAGGTTGCTCCCCTGCTGCTCAGGTGGATCATTCAGATACAGCGCACTCTGAGGCACCCAGTGCAGTCTGTCCCAGAAGAAGTCCACAAGAAGAGCCTGGATCTTTGACAGCAGATCAGGTGGGGGGGTCAACACATGACATGCCATAACGTGGACCACACTAAATTGTTGATCATGCGCACTCGACTTCTGTATGACATTTTTGTTTTAATCCATATCCACCTTGCTAGGCGACCTTTAACTTTTTCGAGAACATTCTCCCAGTTATTAAGAGCAAATGAAGGATCATGTAAAAACACTCCTAAATATTTCAACCAGCCCTAAACCCAGCAACCTGTTGCGCCTCGTGAGCCAAGTAGCAGGTTTAGCCCGGTCGAACAGAAAATCCATCAGAAGACCTCTGTGTTTGATCCGAGCTGAACACCCTCTATGTAAAGCCCCTCAGAGAACACCACTCCCATCTCCCCACAGACAGTAGAGAGTTGAGACAGTCAAGATAGCAAGCGGTGACATTCACCAAACACATGAGGTACAGATTCAGGCGCCTTACAGAGCACACAGCCCTCCCTTTTGTTACGATCCACTTTAGACCGAACCATATTTGTTGCCAGGATGGTGTGGCTGTTTTAAAAGTCAGATATACTTCAATCTCATGAGAATCTTTTTGCATTCAGGTGCAAGTCAAAACTGTGTGTGTGTGTGTGTGTGTGTGTGTGTGTGTGTGTGTGTGTGTTTGGATGTATTTGTGAGCTCAGTTGGACTAGACACTGCCCTTGGTGTTTGTTTCTCTGTAATTTTGTCGCCCAAGGCAAGAACAGCCAATTCCTTCACCCTGAGGCAGAGGTGCATCACATTCAGGTTAAATAAGACTGGGGGAATCCAGATGTTACTGGATATGAATGGAAATTTCCTCAGGCCATGCATAGAAAGTAAGAGGAAAAGCCTAATTGATTAATTGACTCACAGCGTTGCATAATTCCACACCGATCAATGTAATGTTAATCTACTTGTGAGATTTGACATTTCTCCAATTAAAAATTCTTTTAAAAAAATGTGTTTTTTTATCTGGCAACAGACTCCTCACTCCGTTCTCTTTACTAACACTGACAACATTCTTCTCCCCACAGTTACACATTAAAAACATTACAATATATCACAATTGTCTTTGGATCAGTTTATATTTTACTTTTGCATAAACCAAAATTTGGTTGCGATGAAAAGAAGAGCACCTGTTCTCTGCATGGACCACAGTACCTTATAGTATTTGTTGCAGGACTTGACACGAGGTTAACTCAAGGTGTAAGTGCAAGTCCCTTTGTGCTACACAAGAAAAACTATGTTTCATGCAGTGTTGAGGTTGAGTCTCACAGCCTGAGGAATGAAGCTGGTCATTAGTCTGGCAGTGCGGCAGTGGACACGACAGTGGGTGTTGTCTTTTAGTAACCTTTGGGCTTTGTGCAGACATCTCACGATGTCACTGCTCCTTGATTTATTTCTATTACTACTTTGCAAAAGCCGAAGAGAACTTTACTTGGGAATTCAACCGTCTTCAGTTTCTGAAAGAAGTGGACTTCTCTATAGAGCCTTTTCTGGGCTTTTATTTACCAGGTTGGTGATGGAACCTAAAACTCTTTCTCAGCTCCACTGATGTAGACAGGGCTTTGTTTCTTTGCCTCCTGTTTTCTAAAATCAACAATCAGGTCCTTGGTTTTGGTGATGTTGAACAGTAGATTCAAGGTTTTCTGTGCACCACTGGGCAAGATTGTCGATTTCTTCTCAATATGAACTCTCAGCGTTGTTTGTAATGCGGCCGAAGATGGCGGTGGAGCACACAACCCTCTGAGGTGCCAGTGTCGAGCACTAACATAGAGGAGGTGCAACCAGAGACACTTAAGCCCAGAGTGTTAAGTTTTCCAATCAGCTTCCTGGGTGAGATTATACTGAATGCTGAGCCTTCATGTGCTGGTGAACCCGTTTCTTAAGGCCCTTCATCAACATGGTGATCACCTTGGGTAATTCCAGAAATGTGATACGTGGGTATGCGCTATCGACAGATAAACCTTGATATAACGGAGATAATTACCCCTTCCTCTACATTTCCCCCATTGGAGAGAATCTTTTTTTTCCTCTGGCAAGGTCCGTCCAAACATCCAAGCAAGAGGGAAAACATCATCATGTGGCCAGTGGTCATGAACGTTTCACCTCCACCAGAGGAAGAAGTACATCTCATTTTTAATAGAGCCTCTCTGTGTCTGGTTGGGTCCTTCAATTTTTGTAAAAACAATAAATAACTGATTTCCGAGATTTTCCCTTTTTACAGAATATGACATTAGAAAGAAAGAAATTGATCACCTGGGTTGATTGGTTTTCTCTCGTTGTGTTTTCAAGGTTCTACTTTTGGATTTCACAGATTACTGTCCGCTGTGCAGTGATAGTGTGTTGTCTAAATTCAAATATAATCATTTTTACGATTGTATACAAACATGTGCATTGTTTTTGTAAAAACAATGTTGCGCCGACCCTGTAAATTGTTTTAGAAAAAGTGAACTCATTGAGAAATGTATGTTTCAGGTTGTAAAAGAACACTGATAATCTTTTTTTTTTTTTTGCTTTGCAGTACAACTGTTGATGCCATGAAGGAAGAGATCACAGCAATATCTGTCTGTTGGTAGAAATATGAGCTGTAAAGCAGCCAAATTTACAGAGGTTCTGCTCCTGTAGTAGCAACTTAAAACCAGAAAGACCTCTGCCACATGATTTTCATTGTTACTTGACTCGAGTGTAACATTTTGTCTATTGATAATCTGCTGGGTAGAAAGAAACTTTAATTGAAATTTTTTTTAAAATTAATTAACATCTGGAAAGTGCAAAAATAATTAATGCAAATGAGAATAATTAAAAGGAGTTTCCAGGGGATATTCAGAGCTCTAAAATTTCAATAGTGATTTAGACTTAGTTGCCTGCTGCCATGTAAAAAAATATTCTATGTATTAACTGTGCCGAAACTTGATATAAAAAATGTTTTTTTTGCTCTGAGCATGACTAGATGGTAATATCAATGAATTACTTAAGAGATTCATCACAGGATATCACCTTTTTCACCATCTGAATCACAACTTTAAACCATGTCCGCTCCACCAGCAATAATTTGTGTGGAGAAATTCATACACTAGCAATGAATATAATATTAGGAGAATCATTCACACATTCATTCTTCCACACAAATATCTAACATCCATGCTCAAGTGGTGAATGATGATAAAAGGAAGCGTGGAAAGTGTGAGGACATTTGCTGCTCATAACAATAGTTCAGTATTTTTTATTATTTCTTTTACATTTATGTAACATCAAATCCCAGGAACTGTTAGTTAACTTAAACCACATTGTATCATGCACTTCAGGTCACATGTCTACACTCAAAGTAAAGACAGTCTGTCTGTTTGAGTGTGATCATATTTATCCTGTTGTTGTGGATTACAGCCAGGCTGGGGCTGCTGTGGCTTGTCATCGGAAGGTCACTGGTTTGATTTTCCCTGGTCTGCATGTCGAAGTGTCCTTGGGCAAGATACTGAACCCCAAACTGCTCCTGATGTGCTGGTCGGAATCTTGCATAGCAGCCACCTCCATCAGCGTATGTATGTATGAATATACTAAGTCGCTATGGACAAAAGCATCTGATTAAATTGCCCTAAATGTAGCCTAGCTTTGTCCAAAGACAACACAATATTTCAACCAGCACCCAAAAGGTCACTATAATAAGTATGTCTCACTAGTTTAATCCAAAATTTGAAAGTGTAAAAACAATAATTTGCGGTTTGCCAGGCCAGCTGTTTGAACATTTATGCTGATCAAACCTGCCTAGCTGCTGGCTATAGCTTTTTATATTCACGGCACAGACAAGAAAGTGACATTGTTCGAATTCTCAGTGAGAAAACTAATTAGCTCCCAAAGTTTGAACTGTTCTTTGGAGTTCTCTTTGGAGTTCTCTTTATTGTTGATTTCAATTCTGTTTTCCCTCCGTGAAGCAGTTTGTTTGCCTTATTATGAATATCACAATCTTGAACATTGTGTTCTCTTTCAGCATAGAGAAACATGAGAAAACATCGTTATTTTTTAAGTCCCACCACTCATATGCATTACTGATGGTCCACTGTCCGTATGTTAGAGCTCCATCCTTTCTCACTATTGTCCTCATGATCAAAACATTTCACAGTAATAGCTTCTTACGTGGACAGAATATGGGATGTGGCACAGATAGTGCTCCATTAACTGAGGGACGATGGCCCAAAGTTTCGTATTCCTCAAGTGCCTTTGAGTCTCTTACCAGTGTATGCAAAATTGTATACATTTACTTTAGCTTGATCCCCAGAGCAGGACACATAACACACTATATGGATATATTACTGAGCACCATAGATGCAGTTCCAGACACGGTTTTACCAGCAGGAGCATATCAGATAAGCAGTGAATCCACCCTGTCTAAATCACATTGTTGATAAGTACACACGGAGGCATTGTGCTTACTTTATTAAAATGCTGATTCAATGACAAGACATGTGGTTCACGCTGTTGTGCCACCAAATCCTATCAAGGTCAAGGATGCTCAGCAGTTGAGCAACACCCAGAAGCATCAATAATCATAAAGGAGAAGTGGTGCATCCACAGTAGCTGCTGCTCAATTCAACATAATACAATGGTTTTTTTTTCAATACCAATGCCTTAAATGACCCACATGAGTAAACAAGACCATCAGCAAGAAGATATGTTTCAATATTCTTAATGCCTGACATCAGCCCAGATTCGAAGAATTACAACTACATAGCGGAGTGCTCATGGAGAAATGGAGCTGCTCTCTCATTTTTTTTTTTAGACGTACAACGGATCATTTTGTTCTGGAACAAAGATAGTGGGTACAATATCGCACACAATATATAAAAATGCAAATAGGTACAATAGAATAAACAAATCCCAGCTACTACTTAATTGTGTTTGTCCTGCTAGTTTAAATGTGAATGCCACTGAAATCCTGAGGAGAGTCGAATTAATGACATAACATACGGGATGAAAATCAACCAGAGCTTCCAGTCTCTAACGTGTGCGTGAGGTTATTGGGATGGAAAGCACCTGCAGAGACCAGCGTTCCAGTGACACATTGTGCTTCTGTTATAGTGAAGTACCTGACATTTTTACTGATTAAAAGATGTCAGGGTGATTTCCATCCAACAGAGTGCTCTGCTAATGCGGTCTAATGTTCTCTAATTACAGACTGCCAGCGTCGCCTTTTTCTGTTCCCGATGGATTCACCCTCTGTGCAAGTCCCCTCAGAATCAGTTTAATCAGGGTGTTTTTTTTTTACTTTAAGTCAGACAATGCAGCATGTGATAGATTCTTCACCTGCAGCCTGATCAGAAGATTATGTATTTTCTTTACAAATCAGTGTTTAAATTGATTTATAGATATATTTATTTTAAATAAGACGTGTGGGGCACAAAAACCTCAGCAGAAACCACTCTCTTTTCCCTCGTTTCATGCAAATAATGGAGACTGGTTTGATCCAAGGTCGCTAGGTGACCACAAGACCTCTGTTGATTAACCAGGAGGAAATTGAAGTGTGCACATTCAAATACTTAGGACTGTACTTCGATTCTCAGCTCAGATGGACAGATCAGGTAGAGCATGTATGCTCAAAAATAAGTCAGCATCTGCACTTTTTACGTAGACTCAGGCTACACGGTGTTAATAAGGAAATGATGTTGTTGTTCTAGGACATCGATTGAATCACTTACAAGATACGGAATTACAACTTGGTTTGGTAACCTGCCTGTAAAACAAAAAGCACAGCTGCAGAATCTGATTGAACGGGCGGGAAAAATAAGCGGTATGCCACCCCCATCCTCTCTCCAGGAAATCTTTAAGGAGACGGTGAGGAGGCAAGGCCGCAAAATCGCTGGTGATCCAAATCATGTTCTTTCCAGCGAATATGAGTTGTCGCCTTCAGGAAAAAGGTACCAAACTACAAGTTAAATAGATAGAAACTGTCCTTCATACCTACCTCCATTAAATTATTAAATAGTGCAAGATAGAGTGTGTGTGTGTGTGTGTGTGTGTGTGTGAGAGTGAGAGATTCATGCAATAATGGGAAAATGGGAATGTGCAATAATAACGATGGTATAGGGAGGAAGTGCAATAGAATAATAGGAGTGCAATAAAATAGGAGGAGTGTGTGCAAAAAGTGCAAATGGTGAGCGTGTGTGCTCTGTGCTGATATGAATTTATGCCATATGTGAACAGACTTCCATCTTTTTCCTCTTGTGTGTGTGTTTGGTTTTTTTTTTAATGTTTTGTGATGTGCTATATGTGAACATGTGACATCCTCTTGGGTCAAAAACAAATTTCTCCTAAGGGAGACAATAAAAGCAACTCACTAACTAACTAGATGGCAGAAACAGGCGGATCCAGCGTATGCGCT
>CAEMYA010000178.1:1072593-1108495 GCA_903131615.1 Diplodus sargus | reverse complement strand
AAGATGTATTTAGTTATTTAGTCTATTAAACTATAGGTTACAAACAAACAAACAAAATATAATCATAAAAAGAAAATTATGGAGCACTGTGAAACAATCACGGAATATATTAACTCTGTAATATAGAAAGATAGACAGACAGATATAGATATAGACATAGATAAGTGTCTCGATCTTTTCTCTTTCCTCTCGCCTCTCCTTGTATTTCTTTTAAATTGTGGCAGCTGTCATTGACTGGGCATTTGTCAGACTTGAATTCGCACACCTGTCCATTACTGTGAGAAATCAGTTTTAAAATGCAGAGGTCAGTTTTAAGCAATGGTTGACTGATTTGTCGCTGCTCATTTTTCAGTCAGAACTGATGCTGTTTACATTCAGGACTTGTTAGGAGCGGTAACCACTTAGCTGCTATGACAGGCAGAAAGTCGATCAGTGTCAGAATTTTTTGCAGTATAAAAATCACATTATAGAGCTAAATACTGGAGTGGAGGAAGTGGCTTTTAAATGAAATCGAATGTTTATTTCTGAGGTCAGAATTGGAGGCATGCAATTACTGATCACTTACGCAGAGTAAATGAGTATAGCAATTAGACCTTCACCTTTGGGAAGACGGTTTTTTTTTCTTAAAGAGCTGAGTGAAATCAGCATGTCGTTGAGAATTCTTCTCAGTTTATATTTGAGCATGTAGGACCCCACACAAAATATTACAGTATACATTAGTCACATGTTTTTATGCCACTAATGGAAAAGAAAAAGCTGTATTGAAGTGCAACATTAAGAGGAATTAGTCTCCCATGGTTTTTTAATAACTTCATACATGCTTTTCTTTTTCACATCTCCACAAGTGAACAAGGGACAATAATCCACATTTGCACTGCAGCACGATTTCTCAGCACAACCTCCATACAGGCAAGACGGCTACACAGGGAACAAAAGAACAAAAGAAGAGTGGACTACATGGCCCTCACTCGTTCTGAGTGCATAAAACACACGCAATTATTCTTTACCACTTTGAGGGAATTGAATGTTGTTTGCGTGCATCCTGTCTGATTTTATGATTGTATTAATTAAGAGAAGAACTGTTGGAGCCTAATAAAAGTGTCGGTGAGAAATGTGCTGCTGTGAATTCTGATTAGGAATAAGCAAGCAGTGTTGCTTCATTCAGCATTTACACGTTGAAGTGTTTATTGTTTGTGTACAGAACTGACATATTTTTTATCTGCAAAGAGAAAACATGAATCAGTGAGTCATGAGACAAAAGCACACGCTTTTCTGTTTATCTTGAGCTCGTTGATTAGAATAATTAGCACATGTCCAACCTGGTGCTGGGTGATAAAATTCACAGTTTGTCAGATCCAAATGTGACATCATTAAATCTGTTTTTACCCGCCCTGATCCCAAAGATACAATCGTATAAAACAGAACAGCAGTAAAAATCACTTACACTATTGCTTCAGCTCTAAAAGACATAACTAACATCTTTAGAAGAAAGAGCCATGTTGTACAGCTGTACTTTTCCTTCAGTGGTGTTGACTACAGCTGTGCAGGGTTTTCAACTGGCCTTTTTTTTTATTTTCACAATCGTATTTATGCAAAATTAAGTGAACACTTTGAAGTTGTTCAATGGAGCACAAATGAATTATGTTTGACATCCTCTTTTGTTTTCTTCGGGCTGTGATTATCTTTTCTGGTGTTAAAGAACTAAATTAGAGCTTGTTCTACCAAACAAAGGGAAAACATGAGTCTTTTTTCAATGTTTCTCGCTGTTTTTGTACACAGCAGAGGACCTGTATTACACCTGTAGTCTTTTCAAAACAGTTTTACTTTGCCAATGTAATAAAAGACTAAATCTTCATAGAACGTCATTTAATTCTATTAAATCTAAATAAAGTGCAGACCACACAGCGGCCCTTTGCAACAAAATTTAAAGTTTAGTTGTAAATGAATGCAGAAATTAGGCTGCATAATGGAAAGCTGTCTGACTTTGCATACTATGAGGCAATAAGTGGCTCAGAAGGAACATTTCACAGAGAGTGAGCACATTAATGCACCCTGAAACCTGAAACAGCTGTGATGTCTGTTTAGTTCTACACTGCATTTGTATCAGGGTGTGTTTTGTGATTGTTTATTGTGCAGTGACTTTGCATTTAGATTGATTTAAGAGCCTGTACAGTGTCTTTAAAGGACAGATTATACAGTATTTTCCTCCTCTTTACTACAGTTAAATCAGGATAAGTTGATCCCAGGGAGGTACTTGTAGCTTTTACTTGTTATCTCTAATTCTCTGAAAGCATTTTGACATTGTCCTTAACTGATGTGTCCTTTGCTCACCATGTTCCCACCAATATAATTAAAAGGTACTCAAAAACATTCTCACCCAAATTTATTCATGTCATTAAGCCTTGCTGTTCAAATATGTTGAACACATTTCATCCCTCTGTAGGAGAGGCAGCCTTCTCCTCTTGTATTATTGCAATCCTTCTTATCGTACATCATCAGCATCGTCACCTAATTATATACATTAACGGCCTCTACAGTCAGCAGAAATGCTTACTGCGCACATGTACATCCTCAGGAGTGTGCTGGTAACCTTGCGCTCTGCTTGGCCTTGTCACTTGTGTCATGGCAAAGGCAAGGAAACCACATTAGATCGCTTGCCATCAACATCAGAAGCAGCAGTTACGTAAATCAAACTCCATCAGTCGAAAAAACATTAGCAGGTGGTGGAGATGCTGATGTAATTTGTATTTAATATTTTCACAGCGCGGCAAACGAAGCTCAGACAGGACTGGAGCTGTAGGAGCGATGGGTACACTTGCAGGGAAGGTTTAATGAAAGAAGCTATCGAGTTGTATTCTGGGAAATTTAGGATCCAGTGTTTTCACCCATTCTTGGGACTTAATATCTCAGGCTGCGCTGCATCAACTTTAACCATTTTCATGCCTTTGCACTGGTGATAGCTGTGTCCACAGGCGTTATGTGTTGTGGTTCCGTTTTTGTGTACAGTATTTCAATTAGGCCTTCAGGGAATTTCTTGAAATTTTTCTTGAAAAACAGGGGTCTCAAACTGGTGGCTCCCAGGCCACGTCCAGCCCCAGGAAGATAATAATTACCAAAAAAGCTGGAAAAGGATTTATCATGTCAAAATAATGGATACTCATTCCAATTACAGGACGTCCTCATTAGAAATTATGTCTCGCAGATCTTCTCTGTAGTCTCCTGACCTCCTGCGTTTCTGTGATTGTCTTTCAGCTTCCAGCAGTCCACAAGTTATTAACTGCTGATCCTTCGCTCGTGCACTGCTGCGATGAGGACGGCTACACTCCGCTGCACCGTGCATCGTACGGCGGCCACGTCGATGTGGTTTCTGCTTTGCTCTCCACGGGGTCGAGGGTCAACCCTCGCACCATCGACGGCTGGACGCCGCTTCACAGCGCCTGCCGCTGGAGCCGGATCACCGTGGCGAGTCTCCTCCTGCAACACGGAGCAGAACTGAACGCCCAGACCAATGGCGGGCTCACACCGCTGCACCTCGCCGCTTCCCACGCCAGCTCTGTGAAAACCGACTCGGCCAACACGTTAGAGCTCCTCCTCTCTCAGAGACACCTGAAGCCGGGGCTTCGCAGCAGCAGCGGGGAGACGGCCAGCGAGGTGGCACGACGCAGTGGCCCGCATCACTTCCTGTTTGAGATGGTTGAAGACTGTGTCAATGTGGTGCCCATGTCATGAGGTACAACGGACAGAAGAATTTTGCGGACGTTGTGCACAGAGACGATATGAACTCAGGGGTCATATAAGTTGGCATTCATTACTTGAACTTGTATTTATATATTAAACTGTTGCCAATATGAGCAGAGAGTGAATATGCTTTGACAGACACATGTCCTTTTCTCCTCGTCTGCCCCTGAAGCTGTGTTACTGGCCATGGTCTCAATGAAATGCGTTTAAAGACTATTAAAGACTTAATGAATTATGACTAATTAATCATCGTTGATCTTTTTTGATAATCACAAAGAACGCACTTGTTTTTCAGTTCAGTCCAGTCTCGCTGTGAGCAGCGGTTGAACTTATTTTTTAATAAGTAGCTTTTTCATTGCATTGGAAGTTTCTTCTACCAGTGCCTTTGGGGGTCATGTCCTCCGGCAAAGAGGTTATATTTCTTTTCTGTTTGTCTCTCAGCAGGATTATAGAAAAGCGACCGGCACTATTTTCATGAAACTAGATGGAAGGTTGAAGCATGGGCCAAGGAAGAAGCCATTACATGTTGGAGTGGATCAGAATCCTGGTGCAGATAAAACAAAATTATACACAAATGATTTTTCATTCCATATCACTAGATTAGTATTCACGGGTTGCAGTCGGCTAGCCGACACACGTGATTGTTCCAAACTTCACAGACAGCAGTTGGAGCACGCAGGGACAGAAGGTTTAACAAACTAAAGCACTATTTGCAAGGCACTAATGTAACCATGGGACACATGTAAGATGCTGTGTGTTTGTACCTGTATATGATTGTTTTATTGCTTCTGACCTGCTCTGTCGTCACTTTTAATCGTAAATATAGCTGATCCCACAGCACAGCTTTTGACAGCACTTCACCGTAAAATTGGCCACGATTTTCCAGGTTCAGTACAAACTCGACCGACTTGCAGCGACAGCCGGTTTTATTAGAGCGAGTTTGATAAGAACCAGTGGACCGTTGAAGCAAAGCGCATGTATACGGCGGCAAGTTTTACATAAGCGCCTTATAGATAAACAAATACAAATGCCTGTCACGGTCAGAGACAGAATACCATCCAGCTTTTTGCAGGGAAGTGTGCTATCGGCATCACCATTTAAAAAAAAAAAAACAACTTGTGGGCAGAATGATAAACGGCGGAGTCAGAGGCATGCCTTCAGATCATATCCCCATGATCCATTACAGAGAGGAAGACAGCTTCTGTAACCCCTCTCCTACAAACCACGGGTCATTTGGTGCCATTTCTATATCAATGCACAGACTGAGGTATTTATATTTTGTGTCTCTCTCAATGTTGAGTCCTTGTCCTTGACATTTATGTAACGTTATGAATTCTTCTCAGTTGTACATTCTTTCTATACTTGTAGTTTACACTGGCAGTCAGTAGCGCCTCACAGATTAGCCTCCCTTTGATTGGCTTCTTTGTTCTTATCTCGGAAAAATAGAGAGTCGTGCACAACATTATGCAGCAGCTATACACACACCTCATACCTCTGAAGAGGTCACAGTGAGGTGATTTCTTTTTTTTATCAAAGTCCATCACTGCTGATCGTGAATAAAAAAAAAGGGGAATGTTTAAATGCTCCAGGTCCTCAAATGAATGACTCAAGGATTTTAAGAGCTAAAAAAAAATTGCACGCACAAGATTGAAACAAGTCCTTGAGAAGAAGGCTAAAACGGCTCTGATTGCTCTGAAATAAAATATTGAGCTTTGCTGAGGTGTGTGCGTGTGTGTGTAACAAGGTCAAAATAATACATCTGGTGACAATGTTTTACCGTAGTGTTTGATATAGACGCAGTGTCACGTTTTAACAATTTCATCCAGCTTTTGTGTATGCAGGTAGTGAAGACAGTCTGTGTATTTATACAGCAGTTTACAATGCTTCTGAAAGTGGATTGTATTCCAAAACTTATCTGTAATATGAGATTGAAAAATAATTACTTATAGACCCTGTAGGGAGGCGTATGTTCGAGGTTATTAATTTCCATCCTGCCACAACAGCTGTCAGTTTCATACACAGCTTCAGTTTTTAATTACATTGGTAAAGTCAGTGTTTTCATCAGCCTCCGTCGCAGTGGATGTGCTAGACTGCATACAGCCGATGATGACAGTCGGCCTCTCACACAGTGTCTCATCGAAACTGTGAGCAGTTTTAGTCCGATCACAGAAAAAGTTCTGGTTGTGAGTTTCCTGCTGAACAAGAAATTAATTTGTTAATTTATAAGATATACTTAAAGAATACTTTGTAACATGGTGACACAAATTTAAAACGTAGGGTATGTCTGCAATTAAACTTTTTTTGTATCAATTAATCTTAATCGAAGATGATATTCGCAAATCCAACTGACTCAAATGCAGGTGTGTTGGAAAGTGACACTTCAATCTTGAAAAAAGAAGATCCGACACTTCGCTCTGCCCAGCATCACAATTTATTCTGGAGAATAATCAATTAATCTACCAGTTATTCCCTATATTATTCATTTGGCTTACTAAACATCAGATATTGGAACATTTCCATCATAATTCAAATCTGACAGCTTCCAATGTCTTGTTTTTTTCCAAAAGTCCAAAACCCAGAAATATTTATAACATGCTGATGACACAGAAAAACATAAAATATTGGTATTTGAGCAGCCAGAGCCTTTGACGCTTTCTTTGAATATTTCCCAAAAAAACTTTTCAGTCGGACATCTAATCGAGTTACTGGCCAACAGTTTCAGCTTTAATTTAGGGTCGCTTGGTAAGCTTGTTCTGTTCTCGGTTAAGAAGCCGGGATATAAGAAAGAGCATCTTTATCAGGTCCAAAATGACCTTTGACCTTGCTGTGTTGTTAAATAATGTTGTCATTTGGGATCAATGTGCAGCTGTTGCTATTTTTATAAGAAGCCCAGATAAACAGGTTGCTACGGTCTGGTGATGACTGTTGTTTCGGACCATCATGTCTTTCCCTCTAATTAAAGAGTTCTGTTAGTGTTCAGCTTCATCACAGACATGCAGGCCACAAATAAACTGTTGATTTGGTGTGTTGTCTCCAACAAGGGTATTAGCAGGGTGTCTGTAAGCATCTTAATTTGAGGCTGATTTTCATTCTCAGCCCCTCCTGCTTGAGTCCGTCCCTTCATCGAGGTAACATTTACATTTAAATGAGAGAACATGTAGCGGGTTTCCTGTGCAAGGACGACCTGGTCTCAATAGGTGAATACTGAGCGTGCCCTGACGAGGGCGATGCTCCGGCTGCTCAAGGACTCGCACTTGTGCACAGTGGGCAGCACTTCAAGCTGCTGCAGACTAAAGCTGAAAAAGTTCAAAATATATATCACAAGCAAAGAAAGTATCCTGTTTTTGTGAGAAAATGAATATGTGAGAATTGTCCACTTGTCGAATTCCTACTCAGAACAGATGGAGGGGGCGGCACATCACCAGACTCACTGTAACTGTAAAGGTTGTGCAGCTGGCAGCTTTACACTGGGACGGGTTGAGGCTAGCTCGTTAGCATGCTAACTTTAGTATACTGTATATTTGCAAACACAATACATTTATTCACATTCTGTTCAGTTTTTAGATTTGAAGTTAAAAGTTCTTAAATATTGCACCTTTATCCTTCCCAGATGCACAGTGTTAGAGGTGAAGAAAGTATCGGCCGATATATCGGAATATCGGATTTTTAAATCACCAAATATTTGTATTGGTATCGGCCTTAAAAGTCCTTTATCGGTCAGGCTCTCTCTAAATATACTTAGTTACATTCCTTCACTGTCAACATTTTTCTTCAGTTAAATCCCAACCCTTGAAAGATGGCATCGATACCAGCAAGCAGCTAATACAGTGACAAAATCCAAATAAAAGAACAACACTGGTCAGACTCTGAGACCAAACTATATGAAAGTGATGAACACAGAATAATCGCTGCCTGCAGGGAGTCTCTCAGTTTCACACACCGTTTTTCCATCACAGACTTAATGACTTAATGTACAGAAAGTGCCTGCTGTGCAGCCTACAGCTTCCTTTATTAAATGTCATTTTATTGTATTTAAGAGGTGACATTACATATGACCATAAAGCTGCTCAGAGGTTTCGGGCTTTAAGGGGAAGACAAGACAGAGGAGAAGAAATAATGATACAAATTTGGTGTTGGGTAATACACATTGTTAAAGTGATTTGTCGACCTGAACAGTGGAGGACCAACAGGTTCATGCTTTATATTTCAGTTCCCATGGTTTCCTGGTTGTTTTGTAGAAAATTCATTCAGGGAAAGAAGTCTTGTGAGGTCTTTCCAGCAATCCTAAAATTGTTGCCACTTCAGGAGAAATTGGGAGTTTGTGTTCAACTGCTTCAGTTTCAGGTCTTTTAGTCAGCACACTGCAGGTCAGCTGGACTCTCAAGACTGGGAAAGACGGTCCTTTTTTTTCAGTGCAACTGTAGATACAAAGCAAACGTGCTTTTGAACACATACAGTGCACAGAGTTACCCACAAAAATAATAAATTTAGATGGATGTTTGATTTTCTAGTTAAAGGAAATTTCTTTGGAAATCCGACACCTGCCGACAAAATGTCTCAAGCGTCTTTATGCAGTCGGTCTTGAAACCTGGGTTGTTTTTGTTCAAATGAGAGGCATCAGGCTCAAACGCAGTGTCTCGCTCAGAGGCCTATTGTTGAGGGCTGCAGCTTTGTATTCTCTCTCTGTCTGAGACCTGTTTTAGCTCTTGACAGCCCACCTGAAAAGCCCAGTATGCTCTGAATGGTCGCTCACACGCTCCTGAGCCAGCGCAGCTTCCATTTGGCAGGAAACTTGCCAGAAAAAAACAGCTCAAGAGCTCTTAGAGCAGGTTTCAGGTGTTATCAAACTGTTATGTGTTGTTCTTTGTTTTAAGCTTACGGTGACATAATTCTGTTTATTTCAGGGTGAAATCAAGAGAAGAAAACAGTGACTATTAAAAAGGGAACATTCTGAAGGTTTATGTTAAAGGACGAGTTAACCCAAAAATGAAAATTCAGTCTTTATCTACTTACCACTATGCCGATTGGAAGCCAGGGGGAGTTTTGTAGTCCACAAAATATTTCTGGAGCCTCACAGCAAACCAGTGTTGCAGCGTTCTCCTAAACAAACAAAGAGGTACAGGAGGTGGAGCTCATCCAGTAAATGCAAGGGCACTGGTTGCTCCCCCAGCTGCATGTCAAAGTGTCCTTGAGCAAGATACTGAACCCAAAATTGCCTCAGATGAGCAGTTGGCACCTTTCATGGCAGCATCTGCCATCAGAGTATGAATGTGGGATTTGTTTTAAGACATCAAACAACGTAAAAGCATAAAATGGCTCCATGCAGCTCATCTGATGTCCTGAGATCCCAAACTGGTTTGAGTAGATGTCTTTTGTAGGTGAAGAGCTTTTTACAGTTTCTTTTAGTTTTCAAAAAAAGTCCCCATCTACTTCAGTTGTTTAGGAGAATGATGCGACGCTGTTCTGTTGTGAAACTCCAGAAATGTTTTGTGGACTAAGAAAACTTCCCCCTGACTTTCAGTCAGCATGAAAGTGAATTGGTAACAACTGCATTTTCCTTTGTGGGTGAGTTTTAAGTTGAGAAAAGAAAAGTGGATGATCGTCTTTTCAAATGCTCTCTCAACAAGCAGACAGGCAGCATCGTTATTATTCATTGGCCGTCGTGTCTGTGGCCTCCCGACGTGCCATAATTACGATATTTACTCCCTCTTTTTTGCCTGTACTAAGTCCTGATCTTTAACTGCAGAGTGTTCACCATCAAGTTGCTAATTTTGTTTGACTAACGTTAAATGCTGAGCAGGTCGTGATCAAAATAACAGCATCCTGTTGGGGATGAAAAACTGCTCGATGCGAATAAGCCAAAGCAACGAGTGGGAAGGACCCTTCGAAGCTCGAAAGAGCTGAAGATGATTCAGAGTTGAGTGACTCACAATTATCTGAGTTTATGAGCAACTCCTTTTAGATTAAACATAGGCATTATTTACAACATCAGAAAGAAAAATATTGATAAGTGCAGCTTTCATAATGTTACAAAGTGCTACACAAAGTGCAAACATCGAAAACAATGATCCCGTCCTCCGAAGAAGAACAGCAGCGAGTGCCCCATAACAACAGATAAAAAGGCCTCTAGTTGCCATAGTGACACAAATGGAAGCAAAAGGGGAATTTGGGTGATGTTTTCGTGACGATGTCTCCCTCAGGTGAAGGTCAGGGTGAGTGGAGTCAACAAAACATTTGTTTTTCTTATTAGAGGACGTAGCTGTTCGCTTCCAGTCTCCAACAGACATCCACCTCAGCCAGGTGTTGAATACTGTCGCTATGACAACAAAGTTTCCCCTAACCTCAGTGGTGGAATCAGCCTGACCCCAACCATGATCTCTTAAAACCAAACTGACCCCTCAGCTGTCCTTACATCAGAAATCTGACCACTAACGTGCTCTGACGATAAGGCGTCAGATCCGAAAAAATGTCTAATTTGAAGGACTTGTTGATCCGGTCACAGTATAGCATGCAGGCGTCAGACAACAGATAACACAAACTAAACCCCAATTAAACACAAACAGCACAAGCACATACAGATAAATCTACTCCGATCACTCTCAATGTGAGGACAGCCAACACAGCCACAGTGTGTCTGACGAGCCAACGATGATCTACGTCTGTAATTATGGTCTGTGATGAAAGGTTTAACATTTAATCAGCGAAGCAGCTGCTGAATCTGTGCCAAAACACTGACTTATTACCCACACCCTTCACTAATGAGTCTTTACTTCAGTTCAGACTTGTTCACATCCTTCATTCAGCTTCAGGTACTTCATGAAAACAACATCACACAAGCTTCACTCGTCAGCCTACTCCGCGCCGCTTTCTCGCCGGCAGTTCGCGCATGTTGTTTACAGCAGCGGATCAACAGTGTCCTTGTACTTCACATTAGTCTCCGCTGGTTTTCAGCTGAATAACAATGTGTCTGCACTGCGGCATGTGTCCTTGAAATGTGCATCTAGATCCAGATTGTAAAGGAAAGAAAGTGAAAGGAAAACATGTGTTTATACGCATAGTTCAATGCCTGTGTTTGGCATGTTGTATAGGGCAGGTGTGGGGCACTTACGCCACTTTCCAAGCAGGTTTGTTTCCGGTTCAAAATTGGACGAGCCCCTACTCGTTATGCCCGGATCAGTCAAGAGCACAACAAAGAAGGGAGGTCCACACAGTAAACGCTTAAGTAAATCAAATCACTGATTAAAGATAGCTCAACAGACTCAAACTTAAGGCTAACTATACATAATCGTAAAGCAAACAGTGACTAAAGGGAGTGCCCCGAACATGCACCGGCCTTCCAGGTGGGGGAGGGAGAGCCATCTTGGAATCACCAGGCTTATAAAGGCTCTGAACAGGTGGTACCAATCCCTCAACGAGGTGGGTGAGGCCAGGCCATCAGGAAGTACCTGAAAAGAGGAGCACCGGCAGGAAAGGGACAACACAGATACTCACTTTCATTTGCATCTTTTCATTGCTAAAGCCAGAACTGAAACCCCCAAATACAACTTTTTTTTTCCATCTGTAAGTTTGATCAATCATTACATCAAGTTAACGGTCTGCAAAAATTACGCTTTCCCGTTCTACAAATCTCTCTTTTTCGTAGAAAAGAGGATCCAAACCCTGCCTTCCCCCGCGTGACCTCCACCTATGACTTTAAGTCACTTATAATGACGCCTTCAGAATATTGATGAAGAGGGCAAGATGGAGCAGTGCGAGCGAGATGTTTGTGGCAGCAGGAGTGCAGGACCTTCCCAGCTGTTTTAAGAAATGACATATAAAAAAGTATTTGCTGACTAAATCACTCTGAAAACGAAATCATTTTTGGTTTTATCACGGGAGAGGTTCAGCGCCACGCGCTACCAGTCCCAGCTGTGGAGACACTACAGCCGTCTCTTTATATCCATCTTTTCTCTTTTGACCTGTGATCTTTTTCTCGTGATTTCGTTCATCTACGCGCAGGCCATCACACAGGCGGGAGACTGGGCAGGTAGTAGATGTGAAAGGAGACAAGAGGTAAGTGGCTGAAATAAAACAGTAAACACTGGGGAAATGTGAGGGGGAAAAAAACATGACCTTATGCGGCAAAACATGATCTGAGAGTCGTCCACATGGTGTAGAGTCTTATCTGATAATCAGAGCCGTGGATGCCAGGAGCCTCAGGACACAGCAGCACCCTCAGGTGTGAGATATGCATATATAAATTGAAAAGCAGATTGCAGTGGTAGCCTGTTCTGCAAAATGATTTCCACCAACAGTTGTTTGACAGACAGTTATTTGCAGACCATCGTGTCCTTTGTTCTACCCAATTTAAAGAGGTTATAAACCAGCAGAGTATATAAAGCAAACAACACTGGATTTTTATCGCCTGTGATGTGCTGTTGTCCAGTTTAATTGTGAACCTCAGCGTCCCTTGGTAGAAACGCGGTTTTGGGATGACAGGAAAGGTTTGACATTATGAGAAATACGCTCATCTGCTTTCTTGCCAAGAGTTCAATGAGAAGATGGATATTTTAATGTCTTGAGTCTGTGAGACACGTTTATCTTGATCATATTTTTTTAAAAAAGTGTTTACTCACATTTTATGTCTGTCACTGGGCTGTTTCTGTGCGTTTATTTGAAGCTTCACCTCAATTTCGTGAATAGGTGACAATCACGACGTCGCTCTGCCTCGATGACGCAAATAGAAAACTTCACATGGAAAGGGGCGGGAAGGAATAATGATTAAAACCTGCTTCTCAGTTCCAGGGAGGCAGACACCTAAGGGGGGCAAAGAGTATACTGATTGATATGTTTATTGCACAATTAAAGGCTGCAAATAAAACTGTGCAGGAATATTAAATATTTCACTGGTGGCTTCAAGACTGATCGGCACTGTCCTGTTCACCATGTACTGAGGCACAGATACACAAGCCATGTCCAAGGTCAACCAAGCACATTGTTACTGAGAGGAACATGAATTAGACTGCACTGTGGGATGTTTTTGCACATTCCACAATGATGCCTCTGTACCGAAGCAGAGCTGCAGGTGTAAAATGCGCTCTGTGACCCAAACACAATGTCTCAGACAGAACTAATGATTTTCTTTTTTTCCTTTTTGCTGGATAGTTTACGGAGCATGACGCAACGGAATGATTTTCTTCAAGCCATTACATTTATGCCAAAGGTAACATAATTGGCTGGTAGTCAATCAAGCAGGAGGGAGAAATGAATTCTTTTGTGAATGCGAGAGCTCGATTTTCACAATAAAAGCGGCCTCTGGGGGGACCGTGGAGCAGTCACATGGCTGCAGCGTGGTCATGTGTTCAGAGTCGAGGCTTCGTTGTTTCTTCCATCTGGCCCGTTGTCTTGGATGAGACTTTTCTTGGGTATAAACGGTTATACTGAGGTGTACTGGTGTGATATTCTAGACCTTTAACAAAGGAATCACCACTGTGTCCACTGGCAAACTTGTTCCACAACCTCAAACTGCAGCTTTCAGGCTTAGCTGTCTCTGTGACAACCGAGCAAGCCCACTATCTGTCTCTCTTTAACTCCAACAAAATATACTGTGTTTTCCATCTGATCCTTCGGGTTGTTGTGCATATCACGTATTTGTTTCGTTTGAGGAACGTTGTTATTGTATAGTGCACGCAGTGCACCTCAACACCACTTTCTGCTTTCTCTGGATGTGAGACATTAAATTAATTCTAGGGAGAGTGTCCCAATAGCCTTGTGCCCCCCAGGGATCTGCATCCTTCTTACCCTCTTCACCTGATTGAATCCCTGCTCTCCATATACCATCATTCAGCTAAGAGGACTTGCAGGCTCAGGTGATAACCCTCTCTTTCATCTCCCATAAAATATATCCACTGAAGCCTCTGTAAATATAAGTGTGGTGAGGGTATGTATGTACATTGGTTCACTCATTAGCTGACCTCAAATCTTGCGGTAATGGATTCAGTGACGTGGTCGTAATAATGTTTCCAAGTAAACAGAAAAGGAAAAACACAATGACATTCATACAAAGAAGTTTGGGGTCCTAAGTTCATACTGTGACGTCCGTCTTGCTAATAATACAGAGAAAGATCGTACTCGCGACAGCTTGTTGGATTAGACTCAATGAAACTGAACTTGTTTCTGTTTTTTCTTTCCTTTTCATAACAACTATAGCGGACTATGTGGGGGGGGTTTGCCATTCAGTGTACATGAAGGGTTTCGACTGAGCTCACAATGATTTTCCATTAGTTTATTGTATTGGATAAAACATCTAATATTGATCAGGGGAGGTGTTGTTCGCACGTGGAATATGGATTTATTCTGATTGAATTAAACTTGTTTGTGTCGAGTAATGGAGGTGGAACACGGTGGACAATTGTCTGTTCACAGCTGTTAAAATGGTTCATAATGGAGACACATGAACCTCCGAACAACCGTGGACCATACACCGTGAGATCCTGTGACTCAACCTGTCCTGCTGTCTTTGCGCCGGCACTGCCACCCTGGCGTTCACATCAAAATTTAAAAAGGTGACATTTCAGAAATAAATAAATCACGCGCATCATATCTGGCTAATTTGCACATCACACACGGAGTACGTGTGAGCATGAACATGTCAGATCTACAGTATGTCATCTTGTGTCCATTGCTTGCGCTTTAATTAGAAGCTGAATGTTGAATTCACCTATTTAAGTTCTAAATGCTTTAACAATCACTTCACAGTCACTAAGAACTCATCAAACTCAGTGTTTGTTTGTGCAGAGGTGCTTTTTTAAAGTTCAGCCTATTATGAACCACTTCTTTGACCTTTTTTTAAATTTGGAGTTAAATTTACTCAGGCTCCTGTGAGTTCATTAAATCTATACTTAACAAAGAAATATTAGACACAACACGGTGCTTCAGACCCTGTTTACACAGTAGACCACACAGCTCCAGACTGTGAGTCACAGAGCTGTGACTCACTCATCTAATGAGGACCTTATACAGCTGCGGAAAGCATGGTGTGAATTTCTGGTGTGTGAGCGTGACGTATCGTAGGCAACGTCGTCAAGAAACTGAAGCAAGTCCAGTTGCCTATGATACAGCACTGCCATGTCATTACCATGACCTGGATGGCCTTCATCAACATCAGTATGCAAGGAAATTGTTGGCATATGGATAATTATTGTACATAAGGTGACATCGCCATTCACACAGTTATGGTTATAGATTTCTATTCGGACACATTTTACAAAAACGTGAACATATATTTTTATCTCATCTCTTATAAGATTTAAAGGAGACATGTCGGGCCTTTTCAATTTTTTCCTTGCCTTCAGCGGTTTGTAGATTCTTTGCATGTAAGAGATTCTGAAAGTTAAAAAGGTCTAAGTCTGCACGAACAGATGCTCATCTTGCCCACAAAAAACACTAATCCGGAAATGCCTCGTCGGTAATTCTGGGACTTTGTGACATCACACTACCTCACCATGTCACAGATCTGCATAATTGAGGAGGAGGGGGAGGCTTAAAGGAGCTAAAACAGAGCTCCGGACAGTACGAGAAAACCGATGTGTTCTCTGAGCATCAACGCGTGTAAACCTTTTCCATTAGTAGCCCAAAACAAACCTTGACCTTAACTTGAAGATGAGCATAACATGTCTCCTTTAAATTAAATGAATTCCATTTTAACAACTTCTTTTATATGTCATTGCACACAACCAGCAGCGTGTGTTCATTTTTACTTTGACCTCAGTCTCTTTCAGGGGAAGGAAGCAACACTGAAGTAAACACTGACTAATTAACACAGTCTGCGGGCTGCTAAGCAGCGTGTGACTGCGTGTGTGGGCATTTAAGTGTTTGTTTGAGGCTATCTAGAGTTAAGTCAGCTGAGTCTCGCACAAAACAACATACGGCTCCCTCCTGGGAAACCTTATCAGTAGTAGAAAACCACAAATGTATGAATATGTTTTGGGGTTTTTTTTGTAGACGCGCATAAATAATGTTGATATTGTGCCTGTGCATCAAAGTCAACGTCAATCTGAGGCTGTGGCAAGAATATATGCGGCTGCATTGTTGTCAGTCAGCAGCGCGTCGCTGCACTAAAGCTCCTGAGACCAGGAAGGAAACAATTGTTAAGCCTTGCCGAAGGGCCGCTCTGCTGATTGAAGGAACGAAAAACATAAATATTCGACATGTTGGACTTCAGATTTCTGAAATGTTGTTCTAGTCACCGAAGCATGGACGGGACACGTTGCGGGACTGATCAAACACACACGTCATGTCTTTGTTCCAGCTGAGCCTGTGATCACACATGCAGCTGTTCATATCTACAAACACTGTTTTGTCTGCCAGTATGAGGTAAAATCATTCTAAATTAATCCGCCAGCGATTAAAGATAAACAGTAATTAAGTGTGGAGAAACAAAGTGAAATGTAAATATGAAGTTAATCAACTACCGATGTTCCGATGATGAGATAAAACAATTATATTTTTCTTCACTATGGAAGTGTGCGTATGTATTTGACAGGGGGACACTTCTTAATGTCCCTAAATGTCGGTCTATTCTTTCAATTTGCCCAGTTAACTAAAGTAGTGTCCAAACTACAGGCCGCAGCCAGAGAACTGCAATGCCACAATATCATATACACGGTCTGTAAGTTATTTTGAAGTTAGAACAGGATCAAAGATCACACTAGAATACAGTTTGTTTTGTTAACTCTGGCATGAAAATGTGTAGTAAAATAATGAAAATCAAGGAAAGGCCATGAAATTGCAATTTAATAAGCTGTATTTCATGAGTTACTCTGGGTGATGTATTGACTTCTGTAGTGAAAACTCTTCGTCCCATCTGTTAAGGGTTGCTCCGTCACAGGTGCTGTTGGAAACTGATGCATGATATTATAATATCACTTCGTTCTGGAGCGAGGAACCTTGAGTGACTGATCTCACCGGCCTCATCTTAATACACTGAACGAAAGCTCTCAAAGAAAACGATGGGCTTGTTTTGCAAATGTGACACAAGCTCACTGCCCGAACGAAGTGCTTTTAATATACCTTCTCTGTTTGCTCTTCCTGAAAATTTTTTTTTATTGTTTTTTGCTTCAATATCACTTACTCCAAGCAACACAAGTTTCAAATGTTGTGCTTTATCGTGCAGCTGTTCCTTCACATTGCTTACTTGGCGCAGGATCCCAGCACGCGTCAGGTGAGTTGTAGAGTCGAGAGAGTAGAATGATACGTTACGGTCAGAAGGCCAGAACTAAATCCACACCTTCCAGTGAAACACTTTTATAATGTGTGTGGACATTACTGACATGAACAAGGTTAGAACATGCAACGTTTACAAAGAAAGGCAAAGAAAATCCTGGGGGGCTCATATGAAGGATCATCTGTCTGTGAGGTGACAGCATCTGCTTTGGAGACTCTGTCAATATTTAATGGTTTCCTTTTGTTGACTGGCAGACTGAATCTGAGGTTGTGAGTTGCCTTTCATTGTTATGGCTCTGCCGAGCTCACTCAGCAGCCGAGGCACTTTGAATCCTTGAATGATCTTCTCACAACACATAACATTGAAGCTGTTGTCCTCTTTTGTCCCTCTTTTCTACATGACAGGTGGAGATACAACAAGTTCACATTTAAAGCCCCTGGGAACCTCATTTGCATGATAGAGATGTTTCTGTGAGGACTCTGAAGCAATTATTTATGATCACATGCACAATCTGTCACAGGTATGAATGCCTGTACGACGCTCATGATATCATCAATGGCTCTGCTAGGTTTGATCTCTGAGCTCTCTGCTGAGCGCGTTGTGTTGAGGTGATGTGTCAGGCATGATTCCCTCCAGTGGTACAGCAGAAAGCACACACAGCTGTGATCCTGTCAACATTTCAATCCGGGTGTTTATCAAATGTAAATGGTGAGTGGGTCAGGGGCTTTATAATGCACTATTTTCTTCTATAAGCAGCTTTGCTTCAGATTTGATTCATCTTCTTCTCAAGACCCTCTCCCCACAATGCTATTTGCAGGTGATCAGATTAGATTTACGTCATCACCACCAATCAGCACAAGCTGCAGTGGTAACGATGTGGGCGACGTGGCAACATGGCCGTGTTGATGCTCTTCTGTCACTCCGGAGTTGACATTGTCATTTTTTTTGTTGCGTTGAAAGTGACACATAAGACATCCGTTTTGAGCGGTGAGAGCATCTGGACTGACATGGATGGCAGTCTGAAAAAAGGCCACGATGTACTAGTTAACGGTCTGGGTATCATCTGCTAAAATGTGGCAATATTTGTACTCAACTCCACTCAGCTCATAGAAACACTTTGGCTCACCTATTAGCCAGGAAGCTAATGATATGCTAATAAGAGTCAAATTCCCCAATGATTGCGTGCGTTCGACGAACGAAAGATGGATCACCCAGAAACAACACTCAGTGTTGCAAACAAGATATTCGGATCTTTTCTTCTTTTGGTGATTTTTGTTGTGGAGATTTTTTTCTTGATTATTTTAGAACCACTGAAACTCGAGTAGCGCCGTAGTCACGAGGCAGAAAATGAGAAGTATTAACTCCAAGGCATCATATGATGCAGGAAATTACCCTCCAAGCATTGCTGCAGACTTGAGAGCGTGCAGCACGTCCTGTTCTATCACATCATTAATGAAAATGTCTTGAATGGTGCTTTTTTTTCTCCTTAAATTTGCTGTGAGGCCTGCACACGGTCCACATATAGGCTGCTGCTCCTGAAACATGTGATGTATGGTTAATTGACTGATTCAGTCTACTGACAGCTCAAAGCACTTTCCAACACTTTAAAGGTTAAGAACAGGCATTATAGAGTAAGATGGTCTATAGGGTTTTCTCACATATTTTAACACGTTAAGGCTTTGTGCCCTGCTACTTTATTCATATCCCCAGTGGCTGCTGCTCCCTGGATATCAAGGTGTAACAGTGGTTTGGTGAAAGGCGTCTGTGTGGTGCTTCACCCACACTCACACATATAATTCAGTACATGCACATACCGTGGACGGGTCCATCCGGAGGTGTTTTAAGGGTCTTGATCCAGGACACTATGACATGCTGTCAGGATGACCCAGGATTCACTTATAGGCATCAGTAGCAGCCTGCGTCTCCTCTTCGTGATTGGTTTAGACTTCTTGAGGAGGATCCAAGTGAGAGGAAAACGTTGTTGGCGTTGATTCACCTCTCCGGTGCGATGCTTGAGGAGTGTTAAATGTCAAGTTATTTTTAAAAGGACTTCAGTCACACAGAGTCGCTCATAGCGGGCAAATGTCAACCTACCTACACATCCTTATGTGTCTTACACAAAATTCAAATTGTTTGATGAGATGTTGTTTCGTTCCGGACACTTTGCTACCATCATCTTGAACAAGAGGGGAAAAACAGTTTTATTTACAGTATCATGGTTATTCAGCAGCATCCATTCACAATATTTACTTGAGATTTTCAAAACACAAATACCTTCACAGTTTAAAACTCCTCTGAAAGCAAAGTGCCAACATTTCAGAAGGAGAAAGTTTCTTGGATGCCAAGGTCATCAGAAATTGATTCTGTCGCCACTTTCAAAGCCTTTCTATTTAAATGAAGCAAATATCAAGTCGGAGCTTTTTCAACGCTCAGCGACACAAAGCTCTATATACTGCAGCCTATAATTGTTGCTTCTGTATTCACCTTGTTGACGGCTTTTAGTGGTCTATAAATATAAATGTTGAATTCAAAAGGCACAGAGAAAATAAAAGACCTGAAAACAAACAGCTTCAGCTCACCTTCGGGGTATTATGTGAGTTTGACGTCCCGCTGGAGGAACATTTAAAGGGATAGTTCAACATTTTTGAAAATTGGCCCATTGCCATGATCCCTCTAGTCATAGCAGTAGGTTCGTTACCTTTAATTGTCGGTCCAAGCTGCTTTTAGACCGGCGGAGCCGAGTACCGAGCAGCGCAGTTACGCTACGGAGGCTAATGGAATTTCTTGGTTTCCCTCAACAAACTCAGCAAATACACGACCAAAAAACTCCAAAACGCTGTAGTGGACAAGTTGTGACCTGCACATTCACCACGCTATGAGATAATAACGATTTCTGTAGACATGGGTTCGCATGCCCCACAACTACACCACCAGTTCATGCCGGCTCTGAGTCTCTCCTCAGCTCCTGGCTGTTCAGCAGCCTCAGCCTCTCTTCTCGCTCTCTCTTCTTCCAAAACCTGCAGCTCTTCTTCTGTGTGTTCTGGCTCAAATAAAAACGGGTGTGGGTCTTGGTTGGTTAAAAAGTCGTCCTCGTTGTCCATCACAAAGTCTGCCATGATCACACTTCGCTTCTTCACAAGTTTTGTTGACGGAAGTATCTGCAGTAAACGTGCGCTTTTGAAATCACTCCGCCGAGCAGCCATGTCTGGAGTGTAAAGTCCGACTTAACCTCTAAAACAACTCCGTCTCGTAACGTTCCGTTATTATCTCATAGCGTGGTGAATGTGCAGGTCACAACTTGTCCACCACAGCGTTTTGGAGTTTTTTGGTCGTGTATTTGCTGAGTTTGATAAGGGAAACCAAGAAATTCCATCAGCCTCAGTAGCGTAGCTGCGCCGCTCGGTACTCGGCTCCGCCGATCTAAAAGCAGCTTGGGCCGACAATTAAAGGTAACGAACCTACTGCTGTGACTAGAGGGATCATGGCAATGGGCCGATTTTCAAAAATGTTGAACTATCCCTTTAATGGGTTTGGGAAATTGATCTTCATCTCGAGGCCAAAACATCACCACGCTCAGGTCGTTCAAACCAACACAGAGCGAACATTCATATTGGCAAAACAAGGATGATTTTTTAAAAAGTGGTTGACGTTTAAGCAGATTAAAAACACATTTTTCAACACTGGGCCCAGGGGTTCCCAGTGAATGACGACCTGATCACACCCACTGACATCTACAACAGGAAGCAAGACAGCAGCAGCCAAAACAGGAGGAGGCGCGACAAAGCCACCAGACTTAAATCTTCATTAAACCTTTCGCAAAACGCATGTGATGAAGCCAGGTTATATTAAGTGTTGGGGAATGCTCCAGGAAGGCGCAGCAACAGGAGAGGGGCTCCATGTTCTTTAAACTTGAAAATCTTGTCTCTGCTGACCTCTAGTGGGTTTTTTCAACACTCAAGATTCAATACTTATTACTTATTTCCACATGAGCGTAATTGAGTGCAATTTGTCTTGGTGAGCTGACCCGAACACAGACAAGACAACAAACACACACACACACACACACACACACAAACACACACACACACACACACACACACACACACACACACACACACACACACACACACTAAATAAAGGTTAACCTCTCTCCTGGCTGCAGTGACGTACAGGTGTACCCCAGGAATGACCCTGTGACATCACTGCTGCGTGTGTTACAGGTTCAGATGACCACACTTCTGACCACACCACGCCAGCCTGTGACGCTGGGTGTTTCTCAGAGGGGGAACAGGTTCTCCTGACCAGCGAGGGCAGCACAACACTGCTTTCCAGCCGGGTGTGATGTAACTCTTTAAAAAAAGGAAGTGAATAATTAAGTGATATTTTATGGATTGTGAAAATTCGCCTCCCTCATAACATGATTATAGTTTAAAAAACAAAGCTTAGACATCTACAGCAACACATGCAACATACACATTAATATTGATCTGAAAACATCAATTTTACTGCACAATGAGCCATTTTACTTGACCCCCCTCCCTCCCCCTTCACTTACGTTACATTAATATAAGTTTTAGTCACTGACGCTCTTATTTTGCATCAGTGTGTACTGAGACCTTGCACAATCTAGGTCAAACTTGGACAAACCTGGAGTCTTCACCCACTTCAAAATCAGTCACACTATTCATATTCAAATTTGCTCTATATTTTTATAGTTTTTATTATGTCATCTCTAAAGTACGGCTACTATTGTTTGTTGTTCTGCACCTACATGCCACAGAAAAGTCCGTGTATGTGTAAACTTACTTGGCAATAAAAGCAATTCTGATTCTGTTAGCCATCAGTCTATGTCTGCATGGCTTGTACAGTAGAAACCGTCATGTTTCAAGGTGTGTGTATATTTAGACTTAATCTGCAGATGACACTTCATGGTGTGTGTTCCCTGGCACGCCATGACTGGATGTAAAGACAAGGAACTGTGGTAAAACATTGTCTGATCAGGAGCCAACCAATTCATCAGGATGGAGGCCGGAGGCCCGATGAAAATACCTGCTGCCTTCTCTGACATCTACAGATGAGTCATACTGTATGTATGTGTTTGCACTTAGTTACCAGTTTTACACCGAGGGAAGGAAGATATTTTCTTTACTTATCTGAACATCTGTAACTGCAGGAGGAACGCTCACAAATAGTCTCTGAACTGTTTCTGGTTTGTGAACCAACACCTCCATCTAGTGTTTTAAAATATGAACTTCATTTAAACTGGAGAACATGAAAATACTTGCTGACCATTATTATTGAAACAAATAACCACATCACAAAAACATAGAGCTTTAAATTTTTATAAGACTTATAAAAAAGAAAAAACATAACACAATAACCAAGGCATGTCATACATTGTGTTTTTTCTTTGTTTCTCTGAGGAGTATTTACAAACAGGCTTATGTACAGATAGCAGTAACTCAGAAATGGAAAAAGCTACATATAGTCTAGCACAAACAACCAGTTAGCATAATGATAATATATTTGTTATGTACAATGTAACTGGCAAGGCTAGAGCGAGAAAGAACATAAAGATTCTGCAAAAGGTTTTAAATAACTTCAAGTATCCGTCATGAGGTTTCATGGAGATTTTAGTCCGATGGACGCAGATTTCCAGCAACACTGACGAGAAACCAAAAATCTGGTCAAGATGGAAACCGTGTAGTGTGGCTGGGAAAAGGACAGGAGGAGCTCTAGCCGTCGGGGGGGAAAAAACAACACAGACAATGCAACAGACGCGGTGACACAGAACAATCACTTCTCTGAAAAATGCCCGGAAATTTTAAAACAACCAAGAGGAATATCCTCTCCACATATAAAGTGATGTCCAGCTTATCGGCCTATAGCACCTTTTTAACTGCTATGAATGACAAATGTGCAACAGGCTTAAAAAAACAACAACAACAAACAACAGGAAATGGTATGAAATGGTAGCTTTTTGACAACAGTTTTTTCGATGCGGTTGAACTAAACATCTTAGGTATCCGAACGTAACGTCACAACATTCTGAGGCCATTTAATTGTCTCTCTCATGAAACCCACAACTGTCACTCGGGAAAATCATCTCCGTCGTGATGTTGCGCTCCATTTTTTGATTAAAAAAAGAAGCATCATAGTAACTGCAAAAGTGTAACTCACTCATCAACTAGTACCTTACATGTAAATCAAGGTCCATATAAAATGAAACCATAGTCAGAATTGCACAGTCAGCTGTATGAAAAGAAGAACTAGCTTGTTGGAGGAAAGATCTGGCTATTCTTCTAGGTTAACAGTAGTTAGGCCTACTCTAATGTATATAGCCACTATTAAGAAAAGTGTGGCCCGAGCACAGGCCACTTGTCCTATTAACGTCTCCAAGTGCATGAAACACTAAATGCTACTTCACGACGTTCATATAACAACACTGTAGGGCTCAACTGCCTCCCCATGTTTACATTTCAGTTTAGTGTGTCCATTTTGGTAGGAGAGAAAACAAAGTTCATATACAACGCGACACAGGCTGTGGCCGGCGTCGTGGTCTCTAAAGTCCCACCGAGGCATGTCTCAAACGGCACCCGTCCACGCGCACTGCTTTTGACAAGACTTTAGGAGCACCGACAAGACTCTCGCGTAATTTTTAAGACCGTAAAGTAGAGCAGCAAAGATTAAAATTTCCTGTTTCTTGTGTGGCTCAAAATAAAAAAGCCATCAGGTGTCAAATTAGAATTCATGACAAAAACAAGAGTTGATTGAAATTTAGGACTGTCCTCTCAAAATTAGTGCATTTCCTGGGCAGCAGGGTACCATTTGAGAATCTGCTCTGATCAGCTGCACAACGCCCCTCCCTCCCCCGATCACTCCCCCCTCTCAGCAGACGGTGAGCGGCAGGGGCTCACTCTCACGCCGCTGGTTTTTCTTCAGAAGCTGAATGCGGTTGTGGCAGTAGAACTTGATGGCTCGCCAGTCGCGGTGGTTGCTGACCAGCAGAGGGCACTGCTGCAGGCAGCGTTCACAGTCGGCCTTGGCGGGGACTCGGAGCTCGGTGATGTTTTGGGTCAGGTGCTCTTCGACCGCCGCACGCTCCGCCTCCGACCAGGGACGCTTCAGAACCCCTCGCTTTCCTACAAGTGAGAGAGAATAATAGAGTTCATACGTGTTTTAACCATAGTGGAATGGCCAGCAGTGGGCGACTCCTCTGGTTGCAAAAAGTTGCATTGTGTGTAATCTTGTGAGAAAATGACCCTACATCTCATCTGATTCATTACCTCATTAAACATTTCTCTAGAACATTTATGGGCTCAGTCGTTAGTTTTATGATGTTGATTTTGTTAATATGGTCCCACTTAAAGTAAAATATATGATAAAGCAAAAACACCATTTTTGTGGTCAGCAAATTATTCCTTTCCAATCAATATAATCATTATGTAAAGTCGGGATGGAAATGGTGATCTACACTTAGGGTCAAAATGCTTAAAATTTTAATCATTCAGGCAAATTTAAGGCAACATCATTGTAGATCCAAACACAATTTTACTAAAAGTTCAATTAAGTTGCTGATCTTGAGCCTTCAATCATAACAAACATCACAGAGTTTCAAACTTTATTCTCCATCTGATGATAAAGCTTAAGTGCTACGATCAAAAGCTCCAGATAAGCTACTAAAATTGACCTTTTGGTGAGGTTGTTTGTCAGCTGCTGTTATCGAGGCTGAAATTTCAGCAAAACTCTGGATGGTTTTTGTTCACGTGAGCCACATTGTCCAAAAGTACTTGCAGCGTTTGTACTTTTCCAGATTCCAGCCACTGTATAGATGAGGGGGATGATAAAGCTGGAGTATGTGACCTTTGTCTCCCCCTTGTGGCAGTTAAGCTTCTCTGCCATAAGATGATGAAAAATGCAGCTACATGTGTGCCAGTGCAGTATGGAGCTCATTTGCCAATGGCTTGAATATGAAAAACTTTGATTTGTGTGCAGAGGTTTCAGCTTTAGCTCCAAAGTCACTGGTTTTCATGTATTCCTGACCGTTTGGGAAAATGCAAACTGTCCATATTTGTTGTCTACTGTTTTCTTTTTCCTTCTAACAAAAAAACAAACAAAACAAGACTAACAATTATGAGACAAGGAGGGATAGAGCAGTATCCAATTTTTGTTGCAAGCTGCCTGACAAAACCTTTCACCGTCAGGCAAACTGAGTTCCTCAAAAAATCTATTATAAAAGGCAGAACATTTTCCAATGCAGCCAGGTGACGCTCTGAGGTTCAGGTTAGGGTGCCCTCAGCATTCAGCCGGTGATATGAAAGAGAGCAAGGACTGATTGCATATAGTATCAATTTCAGACGTAGATTGAAGTTGATGGGACTGATGAAGATACAACGTCCAATGAGAGCATTTTTATTCAGCTACAAAGACACTAACATTCCTCACTTCACTTGAAAGGCAAATGTATCCCTCAGCTTTTGTTTTTCAGCTTTTCAGTTTTTAGATAAACAGTTCCTCAATTAATAGTTACTCAATCCACAGACAATAAATCTGATTCTAGTATTTTTTTGTATTCTTTAGCTACAGCCTCTATGTTGAGAACATGAGCTGGTTTTCTTGGTCTTCTATGATAATAAACTGCATGTCTTTGGGTTTTGTTCTGCTGGACAGACAACTGAAGATATCACTATGATATTGATATTGGACTCATTAGTTGCAGCTCCAGATCAGATTTACAACTAATATTTGAAATGGAAATCACAGCTCATGAAAGATGAATTTGCATCTTTCCCAGATATGAACATTTTTGATTGGTTCCCTGTTATAAAACACAAATTCTGACAATGACGTTTTGTTAATCAGTAAACAACAACACCTAACAACCAGTGGGACTGAGCAGGGAGAACTTTGGCTGCAATAAGCAGACATTTCTTTCTGTATCTTTAAAGTGGGGAATTCTGAACATGTCCACATTATTTTGTTTCTGCTGAATGTGCTCTCAGCAGTGTGGCTTTCTTGCAATTTGACAAGTGAACTTCGCCTGCTGGGATAAACACGTACCAGTACACTTCACCTTCAGATAGAGACTTGGAGCTTGTCTGAGGAACCGAACAGCTTGAATCAGGTGAATGTTTTCTCCTCTGTCTCCTTGGATAAACGTGCAAACACACAAGTGAACTCTATTTTAACTATTTTTCAAATTTTACACAGTTTTTGTTTCCTTCCTGTTGTTTTATCACTGATCTGATTTCATTTATTGTTTGTTTTTCATCATCAATATTTTGTTTTAATTTGGTTTATTCTTAATATCTTTTTAGGTGTAAGTGGATGTTTTTTAAATCTCACCAGCACAATGTTCTTTTTGCGACTGTTCTTCTTTTGTAATTGTGCCATTGCACATATATTCTAAACCCAAACAAACCTGATGTGGGCTGACCTGAGCCTCTCCTGCGGTTTGCCGGTGGGGGTGGAGGAGGTGGAGGGGGTGGGTGGGTGTTCTTGAGCTTCTTGGGTCGTCCCACACGCCCGTTGTTCTTGCCCTTCCTGACATACAGCAGGGTAGGTGTGGGGGTCGGAGCAGGGGCGGGGGCAGGCGCCTCAGGCTTCTCCTTCACCAGCTCCCCTTCAGACTCTCCCTCTGAGTACGAGTCTGCAGAGTTTCCTGACATAACTGGAAAGGAGGCAAGAAACAAAAACACTTTGTCAGTCTAATCGGTCACTACTCTCCATAAATATCTCAGTCACACACAAAACTAGAGGAAGGGTCATAATCCTTTTTCCAGCCAGAGGATGTTTGACACCACACAGGGAGGGATGATACGGCTCTTCTTGGACAACACAGAAAGACACCAGTCCCACTCATTCATTCAGCCATGCAAACATCTCACCATCCAGCTCCAGGCAGATGTGGTTCAGGCTCATTCCTCTGAACAGCACTCCGTCTCTCTCTCCACAAAGCACAACTCGGCCCACTCTGCCCATCAGGCCTGGGTCTTGGCCAATTCCGGCACAGTTCTGTGTCACATGGTATTCTCTCTCCAGGAAGTGCTCCAGCCTCTCCACAGCGCTGCCTCCAGGCTGCCCAGGCTCCTCGCCTTCTCCCAAGAGCAACAGCTGGGTTAGTATAGCTACCTGCCGGCGGACCCTAGTCTGGGTCAGGGCGCGGGGATTGCGGGTTCCGCTTGAGCGAGCCAGGCTACGGAGGAGGTCAGTGCCTCGCAGGGGTGTGGCCGGGGAGTGGTAGGGCCTGGCGAAGACGTACGGGTTTGCGGGATCAACTCCCACATCTTGCCGTGTCTGCAGGAGGAGCTCCAGACAGGGCTCGCAGTGAGGGGGGAGGATCAGGGGCTGGACTCGTCCACGTTTACCCTGCACCCCGACTCTAGGGAGGTGAGGAAGAACCAGGCGCTCGAAGGGGGACAGGGAGGCCTCCAATGGGGTAAGAGCTGGAGGGGCTCCAGGTGGGACAGGAACAGGGCACTGGGGAGTGACGCGAGCGCGATATTCAGTGATGGTTAGCTTGGAGACCTCACACTCACGTCGTCGGTTGTACAGGATCAGGAGAGCCAAGCTGGAATGGCAAAGAAGGCGCCAGGCCTCAGCTGACTGCAGCTGCCGAGACAGGGACAGGAAGGCCGAGTGCTGCAGACGGCGGAGGTACAGCACCAGAGAGGACAAGGAGGACAGGAGGGGCAGCAGGTGGTGACGCCCGGAGCCGCTGAAATAAGAGACAATGGGCAGTTAGTTTATTTGTTTATATAAATTATTTGTTTCAAGAACCTTACAAGAACTTAACCAGCAAAGATGAATCGAACAAAGGTAATTCACTGACAACTACTTTACCAACTGAGTAATCTTTCAAGCAGGTTTCAGATTCTCCACTGTGAAAATGTGCTTCTTTTCTTCATCATTTATGACAGTAAATGAAGAGTTTTGTACTGTTGCTTTGACAAAAGAAGCACTTTGAAAACTTTGGTAGCATACAATACAATACAATATTTTTTATATACAAGAGCACATAAGCTATTAGAGGTGAAATTTGAGTTGATTTTTGCACAAAATGAATTATTTGTTTTAGGGCTGCAACTAACATTTATTTATTTCATTATAGATCAATCTGCGAACTGGAGCCAACAAATATTTGGCATTTTCACCTAAAAAATTACGACCACAATTACTCAGTTATTCAAATAGTTGCCAGTTTATTTTTCTGTCAATCTATCATCAATTGGTTAATTAACTCATCAGTGCAGCTATAACTTTTGTTCCCTTGATTTGATCATTAATACCCCTGAATTCACACATTGTGAGCATAAGTTATCGACTATTCAAAATTGTGCCCTCACTTAAAAACAAAAGTGTAAACAAAATAATTAGCTTATCAGTGAATCATATAAACAATCATCTGTTGCTGCCTTTCTTTCAAATTTGGTCACACAGCAGACAAAGAGCTCAAGTTACCTCAGCAGATCCTTTTCCTTATCTTCTCCCCCACTTTCATCTTCCACCTCCATCACGCCATTCTCCTCCTCATCCTCTTCCTCCTCCTCCTCATCTTCCTCTTCCTTTGGTGTCTCTTTGGCAGACTTGCTGTTGAAGGACTGGGGGCACAGCACCTCAACATCGTCCTCCTCTTTGGGCCTCTTTACCTCCACAACCTCTACATCTTCTTCATCCTCGTCCTCCTCCTCGATTTCCTTCTTCAGCCTCCTCATCCCTCCCTTCCTGGACTGTGCCACTGTCACAGGTGGGGGGCTTCGCTTTAAGACAGACACCGGCACTGCATTCTGCCCTCGAGGAGGAGTCAGCACAGGAGGGGTGGAGTTTCTTCCAGAAGAGGCAGGGGATTGATTGGCTGCTGTGAGAGTGGGCGGAGACATGGAAAGGTCCTGGACGTCACTCTGTGGAAGATCCGAACTGCGGCTCTGACCCGCAACTTGCGGTGACTTCAAGTGCTGCTGAGTGTGTGCGTGAGCTGTGGTTGGGTTTGTGCTCTGTGCATGCAGGCGGGGCATCTGTGTGTAGCGCTCCACCAGGGCAGAGCACACTTCTGGTTGGTGTGCATGGTGTTTATCTAAGTGGCGGCCCAGGGAGCGGAAGTGGCGTCCACAGTACTCGCAGGTTTGGCGCATGGAGTCTATAGACACCCCCCCTCTGGGGACATTGATGTTGCTTGTGGTGTTGGAGCCCAGCGGAGCCGGAGCTTTAAACACGGGCTTAGCTGGCGAGGAGGAAGATGAGCAAGGAGGGGAGGACTGGGCTGGAGAGTGGGATGGAGGAAGTGGACGGTTGTGAGGAGGAATGCTGGCAGTGGGGCCCGGTGGTGGCCGCCCCGGTGGGGTCCGATGGGGGGTCTTTTTCTTTGAAGGAGTGCCGCGCCGTTTTTTGCGACGGCGTAGTGCGCGCCCTCGAGGGCTGGTGTCCTCATCTCCCGCGTCTGAGTCACTGGCGTCAGAATGAGAGATGGGGGAGGAGGAGGGGGAGAGGGACCAAGACGGGGTGACGTACTCCTGCTGCTGCTGCTGTTGCTGCCGCTGCTGCTGCCTCTGGGCTGTCAGAGGAAGAGGCTCATCCTCCTGGTAGTGAGAGACAGTGACAGGGTGGGAAAATAAGCGCATGTCACCTGCTTTTTGTTGAATTAATACAATGTTTCAAAAAAATTTGAGATGCGTTGCAATTTTCACCAGACTAACTTTATGAACAGCAGGGATGTGCATGATCAGCTCACAACTCAATTAAACATTGCTATCCTCACTAGTCAGTACCAGAATTACTAGCTGGTTACACTTCATTTACACAGAAATGTGTCAACTGTGAATTGTGTGCACACAAAGTGACTGATGCAGTGTTTCCCACGATGACACTAAGCATTAACAGGTCGAGTAACTTGTGTTGTTTAATTTTGAAGGACCTACACTTGATAACATAGGCCTTTTATACATAATAAATCCATTGTCAAGAGGAGGCGGAGGAAGTCTTGATGATAATGATTATGTTGAGTCCAACATCAGTGTTTTTGCAGGCGCAGCATCACATCACAACTGCATCAACACCTTCTGACTGATAATGTGTTTGAATTGAGAGTCAGTGTTTTTTTTACTGCATAGATGTTGAAGCTAAAACTATGAGGCACGCTATGGGCAGCAGAATAAAGTTTTTTACTGTATGTGTTTAAAAGAGAAGTCTCTCAGTGAAGGCTCGGTCGATGTTGGTTCGTTAATTCTTTTTTTTCTTCTAAGGAAAATAAATGGAATTTAATACCACTGTTCTGGCAGAGACACAGTCAGTCCAAACTCTGCTATGCAGCCAAACAAACCCACAGATGTTTATTTTAAATCAGAGTGAGGATCAAAAAGTTTCCAAAGACACCAAATATGTCAGGATGGATTTGGGGGAAGTTGTGTCATTAACCGGCAACCAATTATTTTCTTTGGGCCACTATGGGGCAGCAGAATCAACTATGAAAGCAGTGTTATCAAGTTGATATGGTGAACTTATTAAAGTGAAACTCTCACCAAAAAGCAACCAAGGCTTTATTTGCGATTGAATATGAGTCAAACCTTTGTGTAAAAGCATAATTACGACGAAAGACGCACTTTTAAGATTTACCGTAGTTGGGTTTTCGGGCACGTTCATTTTGAACGGGAGTACTAGGGGCAGAGATACGATGGCATCAAAATCACTATTTTTAGAACACTAAGAAGGCTCGACACAACATGAAACTTTGCTCGTAGCATCACCAGGGTCTCTTCTCATGGAGCTGGAGATGCAGCAGCTAACGTGAGTAGTTCAAAAACCTTCTTTTTCATAAACTTTGTGTACACAAACAATGTTCTCAATGCTCGTGTTCATGAGTTTGACTCATATTCAATCGCAAATAAAGCCTCGGTTGCTTTTTGGCGAGAGTTTAACTTTGGACCAACAGTTACCATCTGGTAAGTCTATGAATCATGCTACGTTTGTGGTCTCTATCAACTCTTGAGGTAAAAATGTCTGTGTCTTTAGCTGATACACCATCCATTATGTTCACCAGCGCCTTTTCACTGAAAACAGCTGCTTGCTGTGGCCAAAAACAGTGCTATAAGAGCAGTGAGAGTGAACCAGCAAAGTTAAAGGCTGGACTGCCAAACAATTAGTTCAAACTCTCTGCGTAGAACCAAACAGACAAGCAACAGATTCAGGTGATAATCCTGTAGTCCATGTACACATTTACATGTGCCAGATATCTTGAATATTTCCAAATTTGATGGAGTGGCTCACACAGTCTTGGTTTGCATTGTTCATGCCATACTGTCCAGGGGAAAGAAAAGGAAACTGGATGTTAAGGAGTTAAGATTTACCAGTATTTCAAGTGATGAATCAAGAAAATGTTATAAAGCCTAATTTAGTGTCAAATGTTTCCCTCCTCGACTCTGGATATGATCTTCCACAGAAGCGTTTTTTGCCTTCTTCCCAGCTTTACGTGCTTGACCAACACAGGCTACACCCCCTGATAACCACACAAACACAAACGTACTGGCTGCACCTGATTGGACGAACACCATTCGTGGGCTGTCTGCTCTGGGCTTTCAAACCATCTCATTAGGAAACTTTCTCTGAAATATGTTTTTTAAAACATTTTTGCCTGGAAATAATCCACGCAGTTTCAGTATCTGTCCTTGTTTTAACTTGACATGGATAAGTCTTTATAGTTTTCAGGAGTTTCCAGAGGATGTCCCTAATTTGCATAAACAAGCCAAAATCTCAGTTTTATGCAAATGAGCAACAATGCAACACCATTTCCCTCGAAACACAACGTACCATGTGGCCGGCTCAATTAAAATTGGCTGGTGTGTACCGTCTAGTTGTCTCTTATTAAAATAATAAAATTGATTGTCTCTGTACAACTGGCGTTTTCTCTTACCTTTTTGATATTGTTGTTATTCTCTGTGTCAGAGTTACACTCGTGTTGTGCTGGAGACACGGTACCACGGAAACCCTGTGGGATATAAAGCAGTCGCATTAAAACAGCCTGCACACTGCTCATTAATGTTTGCCATCACAATCAGCCTCAACTGTCACTCAGAGAGCAGGAGGACACCCCTCCACAGTTGGCCATGAGCACAGAGGTTGATTAGGCCTCCAAATCTCCCACTAACAAGCCGAACAAAAGACGTGAACAGAGATGTGCTTTAAAAACATTGTGAGCGTCTCATGAGCAATAAACATGAGGGTTGTCCATCAGGGTGAGTGTCCATATAGAGTCTTTTTTACAGTGCCAATGCCTATTGTTTTTTTTAGCTACCTAACTAATGTCAGTCTGCTTCCATTTATATATCGTCACTTTCCATAAGCAGCAGTTTGTTCTTCTCCCAGAGAAAAAACACTCCACACCCTCAGGCTGGATTACCAAGCACAGAGCAAAGCAATCAGCTGATAATAGAAAGCTAAAAACATCTGTGTCAGACTTTATCTCAGCCAAATTACAGATGTTAGAATATGGTTCTGTAGGAACTGTGGTCCCACTAAAAAAGCCTTCGGTGTCAATATCTCAATTTTGTCAATTAAATTTCCATAAATGGATTCTGGTGTCATCATCATCATTGAGTTGAGTAAATTGATCCAATCTGATGAGATCCATTAAAGGAACAGATGTCATGTTATAACCCTGGATACTGTTGCTAAAGCACTATAGGTAGAGGGAGAAATGGAGCTCAGCCATCACCATGGTAACCCCATGCCTTGCTTAGCTGTGTGTGTGTGTGTGTGTGTGTGTGTGTGTGTGTGTGTGTGTGTGTGTGTGTGTGTGTGTGTGTGTGTGTGTGTGTGTGTGTGTGTACGTGACTGACAGTGAGTGTGCAAAGCTGATCAACAGTGTGTGAATACACATATGGTTGCTTATCTGAAGTCATCAGAGATTGTGCACAGTGTGTGAATGTCTTCCCATATTTGTGAGGACCAAGTAACCAAGGACAGAGAGAAAATTGAAATGTGAGATAATTTGAGACAAAGTGGCTGTTTTTGATTGGAAATTGAGTTTAGGGTTGAGGTCAAAATCGTGTTTTGGTTGAGGTTAGGATAAGAATTGAAATTAGATAGTAAAGTGAGACCGAGCATGACAAGCTCTGCTCAATCAAAACATAATGTTCTATAGCTGCGTCGTGTTCTGGTCTACTGACGCTACTGTTAGTCAGGAGGACTGATCATCGTTCTTTGTTCTTTACATCTAATTTCTTCCGAAGCGCCTGTTGAGCATCAGTGTAAAATGGTGAATCCAGAGTATCGACATCAAGTTTTGACGTTTTTGTCCATTTGACAACTTGAGCTGCGCTGCAAACATCAGAAAATTGTCAAGGTTTACACCAATATCTGCATGTATATTGCATGTAATTTAAATGAAGGAAAAACCCCTAATTCACTCTATTAAGGCAATTCACTCCTTTCCAGTTGCCAGGACATGAGTTTACCCTCGTTTGTTTTTTTTACCGTGTGTTATGTTTGACATCATAAACACACTGGAAAAACAGTAAAAAGCAGGAGATCAGAACACTTTACCAGACTAAACCCAGAAGACTTTCAAACTTGTTTCAAAAGTTAGACACATTGTTTTTTGCCTGAGATGATGATGGAAGTAGTAAGTAATCTGAGAGTTGCACAGGTGTGTATGTTCGATTGCTTCTTGGAAAAACATGGAAAAGCCATATTATTGCTAACAAGGGGCAAATATTAGCGCGTTCACCTGGATTTTCAGAGCTAGAGCCGATAAACACCTGCAAGTACTGTCAGACTTTTAACACGGGAGTGGCTGCCGATTGTACAGTTACATCAAAGATTTTTTTAAAAAAATGTTTTTTGTGGGTTTTTTGTCCAGTGTGAAACAAGGAAGCAAGGGCAACAAAATGCAAGACATTGGCTGTTGAGGATGAAGGAATCAATTGTCTCATGGGTGCTCGCAAGTCTGATACCAGTGTGTGTCTAATGTGCGTGTCTGTTGTTCAAGGCACTGACCAGGTTCTCTCCCCACTCTGTCAGGCTGTAATCCACAGTGATCTCCTCCCCCTTGGTGATGTCTCGGATGGCGATAACGACCAGTCGCACCTGGCTGCCACAGTGGACCTCTCGGATGCGGCAGTTAGGGGAGGGGGGGAAGGAGCTGGCTGTTGGGGCTGGAGCAGAGGCCGTCGGGGCAGCTGGGGCTGTAGATGCGGGGGTCAGAGACTGGGCCTGAGCCGAAGCTGCCGTGGTTGGGGCAGGAGCAGGGACCGGGGTCGGGGTTGGGGCAGAGGAAGCAGCAGGAGCTGGGGTTGGTGTGGAGACCGGGCAGGAGCTGGTCTTGGATCCAGATGAGACTTTGCCATGAGCCTGCTCTGATGGACCGCTAGGAGGTTAAGATAAAAAATGTAAATTTAGACTGGAAAGACGTGTCGTGTATCTGTTATGAGTTTTTAATCTCTAAACAAAAATTAAACTGACAGAAATTAATCAATATTCTTTAGGATTTATGTCAGTTATCAATTTAAAGTGCCAAATATTGACAGATTAGTATTACAGGTATGCATTACTTCCGCCAAAGAGGAATATCCACATATCCTTGAATAGAGGATGAGTCTTGGCCCAGAACAGACCCTATTAACTCTTGGTTCAGATCTGGATAAAGGGACGGATCAGGGTTTTATTTATTTTTTCACATTTTGTGAATTTTTATATTTTAACATTTTTGACAATTCCTTAGGGGATAATTCATGGATCTTGATGAACAAAATCGGGCACAATTACATGGCTGGTGGCTCTATGAGTGAGTACAAAAGGGGAGTGTTGGGCTTTGGCGAAGGTACTCAGTACCATTCTAATTCTTTGCACTGTTAACGGGACAAAAGCTATTTGTGGACTTCACCTTGGGTTCTGGAAACTTTCAGTCATTTTATCGACAAAATGAGTTACCCAGAAAAATAATTGTCTTATTAAATGATAATGAAATTAATCATTTTTTCTGTTTTGTCATATTCTAACTAATCCGGTTCATTGTGAGCACTGTACAGACATTATGTAGAGGGGTCATATGTCAGATATATGGGTTAAAGGTTGATAGCAGTTCTTTAATTGAGCTTTGCTTTGGATCTAAGTAATGATTTGGGTTTGTCTGTGTCACCAATTGCTTTAATAGGTATTTTTCCAAAGGTAAGTAAGCAGACGTGACTTTGTAGTAATTATGTTTCCTCATTGTATTGTACATTCTGTAGCCGTAGGGTTCATTTCTTTGCGGAAGGGATCCACTGCAGCTGAATGAGTGTAAAGCAAACAGTACGAATCCACACATACAGTCTCATGCCAGTGCTTCAGGGCACTGATTCTCAATCCTAGTCCTCACAGTCCCGCTGATTTTCTATCCTACTGGCTAGTAAACTGCATTCTTCTGACATCTCGGATATAAATCAGCCTGATTATACAGCTAAAATGAAAACCAACAGGGTTGGCAAGTCCTGAGGACAAGGAATCATAAGTGCTGCTCACAGGCAAAGCTGTCCTCGAGTGCTGAGTTAAGATCAGCCACCATTCATTCTTGTTTAAATCTTGAAGCCGAGTGAAAGACGTAGCCTTTAGACAGGCTTCCAGTAAGTGTCACACATTGATATCTGTACAAAATGTCTAACATAACAGCAAAAAAAACAAGAAAAAACAAGAATGTCAACTCACCAGTTGTGAGCAGGAGGTTCTGTGTTATAGAAAGGCCCTTCCAGTGTGAGTCGTTTAGTCTCTGCTGCTTCCTTACGATCACCTGAGAGCACAGCAACAGTCAGTATAAAAGGATTACACACCAAGTATGCAAGGACACACACACATAGACACACACACACACACACACAAAGGTCATCACCTCATCTCCCGGAGCACATACACAGGTGCACATCGCAGCACATACATAGGCAAGCACACACACACACACACACACACACACACACACACACACACACACACACACAC
>CAEMYA010000178.1:1043950-1054997 GCA_903131615.1 Diplodus sargus | reverse complement strand
AAAAAAAAAAAAAAAAAAAGAACCTGGCTGGACATTGGTCCAAAGCTGATGTGACAGAACTGTCTTATCACAGCAGCATAGCATGACAGTACGCTGCAGGTTGGAGTCCTATCTTGCACAATATCTGTGAATTACGATATTGTCGAGCTGAAGTGATTAGTTGATTAATCTGCCTGTTACTTCATCAGCTCTTTTTGGGTTGTTTGAGACATTTTTCAGGCAAAATGTCAAAATCTCACTTGTTACAGGTTCTAAAATATCAATACATATAGGCTGTACTTTTGTCTTGATGTTCCAGTGTGTGAGATTTAGGGGGATCTACTGGCAGACTGATGTTTTCATTACTTTGTAATCAATCATTGTGTGTGTGAGAAAGTCCCCAGTAACTGCACCAGGCTGTGACACCAATTTTACATAGTGGCCAAATTATGTAATTACAGCCTTATATTGGCCAAAGATACTTTTTTCCATAAGCTCCCTATGTTGTGGAAGAAGCAGCATACATCTGTCCATATGTAACCATTGTTGTACACGCTGTGTCTCGAGAATGCAATGAGCGAATTTTTCAAATTGGGTACAAATGTCCACCTTGAAATTGGATGAACTGATCAGAATTTGGTGGCCAAAGGTCAGAGGTCAAAGTCACTGTGACCTCACAAAACATATATTTGGACACAACTCAAGAATTCATATAATAATTACAATAGGATTTGACAGTCAAATGCGTAATAGAATTGAAGGATGAAGTCATGGCGTTTGATATCCAAAAGGTCAGAGGTTAAATGCTCTGTGACATCATTATATTCTGCAAAAATGGTTCTGGCCATTATTCAACCGCACAGCACAGGGACAGAAGCTTGACTGGTCCGCGGGGCAAACGAGCACGATGCAGTGCTTCTGGTTTTCAGTGTCACAACCCCCAGAAAATGACTTGTTTCACTGTCAGAATTTGAGCCGTTTGGTCTGATAACATTTGGAAAGTCTAGAAAAGCTGCGCCATCACATTGTTTTATTCCCCTTCAAGTTAGCAGAAAACTAAGATGACTCTGTCGCCCGCAACAATATCTCATATTTTATAGAGAAAACAATCAATCAAAAAAGTAACACATGGCCACGACAATATTTGTTGATTGCAGATCCAGCACACTGTTTAGTCTTGCATCACAGACCTATCAGTGAACTGTATGTTTGAAACAGGTAGAAGAATCCATCAATGTTACAGATTCCATGTCTGAAAGGGGCTTAACTTGAAAATCTCCAGAAAGGATGGTTTTTATTCTAGAAGACAGATTTGGTTTAAGACACTGAGTAGATTTCTGTACTGCAGTGATGAACGGAAACACAAAATAAATTTGACAGCCTACAGATTAAATCCAGCCTCGGTGTCTGGTCTTCTTTGTTAACATTTCATAGAGGATCAAATTGTACCGAGCAGGACAGTTGTTGAACAAATAAAGCCACGCAGGGATTATTCTTGCTTGACCACCAAAAATAAGACGATTCATCTGAACATTTAGTGGACCATTCGGGACACAAAGAGTTAAATCATATACTCGTCATGATAAGGCAGTTTGTCATTCAGTCTTTACAAAGTGAGAATCCCACCGCTGCTCGGACTCGAACGAGTGTGTCGGTTTCCTACAGAATGATTGCTGCTTATAGACAGATGTGATGGTAACCTAATCCTCTCTTTGTGCTTTGAGCCATTTCTCTGGAGCGAGCTCTCCCTGCACCAGAGGTCAGAAGAGAGGGCGCCTGGTGGTGGAACAAACTACACTGGTAAAGAAGACACACAGTAACAAAAAAGTATTGGGGGGGGGGCAATCAATACACAAATAAAACATCTTGTTTGTCAGGAATGTAACCCCATAGCTGCACTTCCTGTGATGTGCCGGAAGAGGACGGACTGTTTTGAGTCTTGTGAAGGTCAATCCGCCTCTCGCAGATGATGTGTGTGGCACATAGAAAGCAACGGGGGGCTTTAACGTGAAGAACCTGGGACTACTTAGATGTCCCATAAAGCTAACGTTCCGGCTCCAATGCTGCATTCAGACAGACAATACCACTGCAAAGTCAAAGATATGCAGCCTCATTCATTTCAGTGGGACCGATGCATTGGCCCAGTAGTAATAATACTTTGTAACAGGGTGACTCTTCTGTTTCGTAATGGAGAATAACGCGATTGCGACCGTGATAACTTTCTACAGTAAAACGCTGCTACTCTTCGGTTTGATCGGCATTTAAACTCACTCACTTCCCCCGTTCTCACCAAGGAGCCCAAAAAAGAAGAAAGAGTCATTACTTCACTGAGTCTCGCTTTGGGGGCCAGACTGTGGTGTCAGCCGTGTTGCAGTCTAAGAGCGATGCATGGAGAAACACATCAAAACCCAACATAACTCCTTCGTATGTCTTCTGAAGAAGACTGTGAAAGGACACACTTCAGAGAGTAGGTTAATGACTGATTTTATTGTCCAAATGATTAACAGGGCTGATGATATTGTGACTAAATGGGGCAGGCCTGACCAAGTATTGCTGATGGGACTACAACGACACAGCAAACAGGAGTCTTTCCCGAACAAAATCGAGGAACGATCAACGTGCCGATCACAACATCAGTCGTTAAACCTGCTCTCTGCAGTGTGTCCTTACATTCTCTGGAGGCATTTCTCCATCACTGAATCAGAAGATTCTGTAACGCAATGAACAGTTCTTCTTTTTTAGGTTCCTTGGTTGACGTTTCTTCTGTGGCACCCGTAGCAACATACTTTTTTTTAACCCAGTGGTCAAATTTCTCTGGGCTCTGCAAATGCCGCAAATCAACCGACTCAAAACAGAAGGAAGCTGAAGAAGATTAACGCTCTGTGTAGCTCATCATCAGAGTAGATGAAAAGGAGCACGAGGAAAGATAATACATCCTCAGTCGAAGGCAGAGGAGCAAATGCAATTCATGTAATATTGCTTTTTTACGTGATATCACATTAAAAGTGCTGCGCGGCAAATAATAACTAGATATTGAGGATGCATTTGTACTTTATGCTCTTATTTTCTTAGCACTTACATTTCACCTGTGATCATCGCCGCAGACCAAAGGACTAAATGCGTTTACATCGCCTTCCAGTAACAGTATTCAGCCGAAAGACAGTTCGGTAGCCTCGAGTCTCACACAGTTCATACTCCCAGTGCACCTACCAACAGTTTATCAACCTACACATACTTCATACAGCATGTGACAAATATAAACTAAATGTAATCTACATAAATGACACAAGTTTAGCGGTCAAATCACCAACTGCGCATGTTGTGATGAAAACTGGAACACTGTGATGGTTTGCTTGCTTTTTCCTACATAACCTCTTCATATATATTGATATGTATTCTCTTTTTCTTGCCCCAAAGCTTCATGCATCATTAAAGATAATCTGAGCCTGCGGCTGATGCTAATTTCATTAGTAACGCAGCCCAGTGTAGACTGACAGAGTTCACCTATCGACTGTACGCTGATTTCTGCAGTGCAAGCTGCAACTGCCCAATGACGAGACAGCAGATCACTTAACAAACACGAGCTCTTCCTTTCACATGACTGAAAGTCAAAATTGTCACATTTTCCTTATGATGATTTAAATTAAATGCATTTTTATGTCATTTTAATGAGATAAAAATCAGTGTCTCAAATAAATGAACATATTTGCTTTGATCACTTAAGTCAGCAGACTTCTACTATTTACACTGTATTTCCACGACCCTGCTGCTTGTAAGCCCGTTCGTGTTCCCATCAGTTTGGACTGTTAATGTTGCACCACACAAACCCTGTGACGTGGTCCAACATGATGTCATTGCTAAGAAAGCGTCCTAAAAACAGAACAAAAATATGAGAACACAGGATAATTTGAGAAAAAGCCTTACTGAGGAAAAATCAAGAAAGCAAGAATGTAATATAGCATGTAATAGCACCGTGTAAACACAAGAGGGTGCTGTTACACAGATCTTTTTTTTTGTCTCGCCACACACTGCACATTCCCAGATGATCTTTGTGGAATGATCTATAGCCACAGTATTCAAAACCACACATATCAGAGCTACAGTCTGCTGATGGCATGAATTCAAATGGCCTCATTTTCATCTGAATGTGCCCCTCGCTGACTCTTTCCTGCTTCAGCTGCAGTGTAATAACTAATAAGTAATAACTTTGGATGTGTCAGAGGAGTGCAAGTTGGTGTTAATCATGTCATGCTTCCTCAACACTAAAATTGGAAATAAAGAGAGAAAGGAAGGAAGAAAGAAAGAAAGAAAGAAAGAAAGAAAGAAAGAAAGAAAAATAAATTATATCATAACTCTAAATCTTGGATACATTGTTGGAGCTCATCTTACAACAATGAATGTACTATTGAATTAGAGTCTGCAAGACTTAAAGGGACAGTCCAGACCAAAATCACACACACACACTTTCCCTCTCACCTGCGTCACTACTGTTTTGGTGTGAGTTGTCAAGTTTTGGAGAAATCCCTCGTAGAGTCTGCCTGCCTTCTCTTGAATTTCGTGGAACTTGATGGCTCTCGGCTTGTGACTCCTCTTTCCAGAAATCATGACTCAGTTACTCAGGATAATCCACAGACCGTAAGCAGTTTCATGTCTGAACTATGGATTAATTTAATTGATAGTCGGCTGCCTTAACAGTCTATTATTGGTTAATCATTAACAATAAATTAAGCATGTTGGATGTTATCTCATAGGAAAACTGTTTTAACCACTGTCGAGATCGTTGTTTGGTGCAGAATCAGAGTAGGCTACGTTAGCAGCTACAAGAACTGAAAAAGTAACACAAAGTTACTTGAGTAACACAAAATAATGACCCGTTTCATGTCACTATTCAACAGCTGGCTTGATAAAGAGAATTCTAAATGGCTAAAATATATTAATAGTCGGTATAGAATGTCTCTTAGTGTTTTTTAAACACATTTTCTCATACCAGCATTTGGGATTTTATTTTAATATATTTGATAAGAAATTATTTTAATTTGTATCACAATGCTTTTTGAAGTATCTGCGCCCAACTCTGATTGATTAGGACGTTCTTAATCGCTTAAATTATGAACGGGGACTAATTGATTAGTCATTAATCACTAACATCCCTAGTAGTAACTATTTCTTTCTAATGAATGAAGCCCGGCAACCGTACAGAGCGAGATGATGAATTTATTAATGGCGTCCTCCTCAGCTGAGCCATAATGTGATATGAGCCAATAATTGTTCCTACATGAAACGGCTAAAAACGTGATCTTTTGTAACGGAGTCATGACTGCGAGAGAGAGACATCGCTGGTGATTTTTAAAAAATCTATTTATTCATTGGCGATCTGAGCCGAGTGCCATCTAGTTCCATTATATTTGAGGGTTAATTGATATCACCAAAACTCTGCAACATACGGTAAGACAATCCAGGTGGATAAATAAAACTACAGGAAAGACAAAAAAAAATAATTCTGGGGTGAACTGTCCCTTACAAAAACGTTGTTATTAGCAGTAACAAACATGGTGATGGCCTATCACTCCCCCTCGGTCTTAGGCCTGTGATCATGTAAAGGGGGCTTCATGCCCTTAAAATAACCCCACCCACTCATCGCTCTGTCTCAGTAGGGATCTGTCTCTCTCTCAGATGGCTATTTTCACTCCTCTGTCTTCCTCAGTTTCTCACTCTGGCCTCCATCTGAACATCCCGCTTCATCTCCTCATCCCTTTGATGCCTTCACCCATCGCTTTCTCTCCCTCCTCAACCACTTTTCTCTCTCATTATCCTACACACACACACACACACACACACACACACACACACACACACACACACACACACACACTTCTCTCATCTGCGGGCGCTTCTCGTGATCCTGGCTCGTGTGGCCATCACTCGCTCCTTGGTTAACACAGAGGGCAGGGCTTGCAATGTGGTGATGGCCGTTTTGGTCCAGTAGTCCACCTCTTTGTAGATCCGGTAAACCCAAAGCTTCAGCTCAAACAGAACAGTCGGGCCGTCGATCTGCCAACGAGAAGGGGAGAGCTCGCCGAGCTTAATTTCCAAGCAGAACTTATCGCCATCATCACAACACCTCTGTCCACATCTGCACCTACCTCCAATCCGTCCAAGCTGGGAGTCGGGACGGCGCCGCCATCGACAGCTTTGAGGAGTTCCCCTGTGTTGATCAAGAGAAGTGATAATCTGTCCTTCACCTTCTTCCTCTGGTTCTCATAATCGGCCTTCGTCCCATCGCCCAGCTCCTCTTCCTCTTTGCTGATGGATCTCTCCAGCAGGCTGCGGCACTGCAGCAGAGCCGAGTGGAGACGCCACAGCTTGTCCCTGGTGTCCAGCTGGGAGGAAGGAGGAGGGACGGACACCAGACGACCGTCCACCACAGAAACATCTGCAGAGAAACTCTCCTTCTTTTTCTTGAGGAATAGAAGAGAGAAAAACAAAGAGGGTGATAAATGAGAACAGAGGTGCATTAATAAAAGGGAAAGGAAGGGGAGGAGCAGTTGGAAAGCGAAGTGCCTCAGTGGGTGATTGAGGAATGCGTTCTATCACGCACTAACCACACTGATGTCAGAGATTTGGCACCGTGCTGAAGATGATTGTCTAAGAGGCAACAGGGATTTTCTCCTAATGTGAGAGGAATTTCTGCAGGCTCACTCACAATGTTTCAGAGAATAAAATATGGCCCGCACAACAGAGGAAACGGTTTTCCTTTGAGAGGGGAATTTGTGTTCAGCCCAATTCCAGGAAGGATTTAGTAAGTCAACAAGTGAAAGGTTAAAGGGAGCCGGTTACAAAAACACAACAGCTCCACGGCAGCAAGGGAAAAAAGGTGCAGGACATACGACACAATGCAATGAATAAATACGGTGTGATATGACTAGGACTTTCTGAATGACATCAAAAGACCATGTCCAACATTTTTGGAGATACACTTCCTTGCAGGGATTTAGATGAGAAGCTTGATCATGTTTCTAAAGTCTGTCCGTAGTCTACAGGGCATTTCAAAACCTAAAGCAAAAAAAAGGTTTCAATGGATTGTGTTTTAATTTTTTTTAAACGTTTTGATCAGCCTCAGAGGCGCACACAGCCGGACTAGCTGTTTCCAGTCTTGATGCTAAGCTATTCGGCTGCTAAAGGTGGCAAACTTACTCTGCAAGGAAGCAAACAGGCCTATTGCCCTTCAACATTAATATAAAATCAGTGCTGTCTGTGAATGATATGCTGATCGATTGACCAAACAAAGCAGGGCCAAATGCGCTCTCCTACAGAATCACCTCAATCCCAGAATGACTTTGATTAATAAAGCTATTCAAAGGGGAATTGTGTAGTTTTGGAGAAGAAATGCAAACTCAGAATTTTAATATTTACAATATCAATGAGGTGATAATACAAACTCAGAAATATTTAGTTTTTCAACAGGCTGCTCTCAGAGGAAAATAAGGTCCCAGGACAATGTTTGAAGGTAGAGAGGTGGCAGGGTCCGCCACATATAAACAAAGTAAAACAATATGAAACTCTGTTGTCCTTTAAGATCAGTTTTATTCGGTCATTTAAACAAAGAGAGCTTGTTTAGTTTGTTTAGGCATTAAAAAATCAGCAGATATAAATTCTTCCCCAAAACTAAATCATGCTCCTTTAAGTTATCTGGTTCCAGTTTGTTTTTTTTTGTTTTTTTTGCAGTAAATCGCAACTACATATGGCATTGACAGTTCTTACAACATCCTGCGGTCCTAATTTATTTCATAGATACTGCAGTCGAAATGACTTACAATCTTCGTGGGAAAGGTAATTATTGTAATTATAAAGTCTAAAAATGATGAAGTGCTATGAGTTGGGCTCTTGACCAAACGAGCATGTTCCCTTATTTCCATACCTCTGGATATCGCACCTGGCCATACTGCAACGATGACGCACCTTTGTACATAATCTGACATTATGTTGACGGGTCACCTCACAGGCACGAGCGGAGCAGGCCTCAGCTTTAGTGCTTGAGTGAGTTGTGAATCCCGGGGGCCTCCTTGTGAAATGTTCTTCTGAGGCGCTAATGTTGAACCCTGCGCGCGAGTTAGAAGCAGTGTGACGAAGTGGCCGAATGTGACCCGTTTGCTCTGTACGAGAGTCGGGGGGTTCAGTTAATGTTTACTGCTCGGGCTGCACAGGAAGTGGATACTGCAGCCAGGGACAATTTTCTCATGGATTGTTTTTAAGTTATGATAACATGGTGAGAGGTATTAAATGGGGGTGAAAAAAAACAAACAAACAACACCCTTCTTAAGAAAAACTGAATCTGTATTGGATTCCAGAGATGATTCCTCTCAGCCGAGGAGAGAAAAACACAGGTGACGCAAAAACACACTTAAATATCTGTATGACAGGCTAAGACATATCCAATCCCTTCATGGTGCGTTCACTGGTATGCTCCCTGGTGCTCCTATAGCTTCAGGGAGCTGCGGCGGTAAAAAAAAAAACAAAAAAAACATGCGGTGTATGAACTGTGTCAGAGAGGACAAGAATATTGAAGGAGACATGAAGGATAGAGGAAGGATAAGGGGTCAAATCCTGGGATCCAAGTGGATGAAGCTGTGTGCCAGGCCGCTCCCTCGCTCTTGGCCAAAGCCCACATGAAAGGAAGGATGAGGCAGATAGCTGGCAGGAAACCAACAAGTTCTAATAACCGGTAGCGCTCACACCTATGGGCAAAGAGAGCTTGTAGAAAAGAGACGAGGGCTTCGTGCCCAGGCACTGATGAGCCCGTGCCAGAAAAAACGCCCACCTCTGTCATTCCACAGAGTTCATACACACACACACACACACACACACACACACATTGTGCATTCTTACCCCCCGCTGTGCTAGACATAATTTCCTTCAGTCTCTCACACACACACCCTCTTATCTTGCTCATGCACGCATCCCTTTCTTCATTCTTTCTCAGTACTCTCTCTCTCACGCACATGTACCGCTTCCAATCTCACACACGCACACACACACACACACACACAGTCATATTTAAATGCACACCAAGTTACAGGCATGTATGCACAGAGGACACACACAAACACACACACACAGAGAGAGAGAGAGAGAGAGAGAGAGAGAGGAAAAAGGGAGAATCTATTAATTTTCCATTTAACCTTGGCCTATTTCTTTCCCTCCCTCACATTAACACACTAACACACACACACACACACACACACACACACACACACTAACACATTTCTCTCTCCGGTTCTGGACTCATACTGGTTCCTGCTGGCAGGTAGTAACCAGTGGAAAACAAGCCCCCCCTCCTCTACTCACATAAAGTTCCAGTAAGATGGAGCACTCGTAGCGCAGCTGCTCGGCCACAGCAGCGGCCCGGGCCGCGGTGGTCCTGCTCACATCCGACCCGGTCGTGCGTCTGGTCCGCCTCGCTGCCATGTAGCCCTGCAGTCAGCTGCTTCTGCCGCGAAGACACACGCTGAGAGCCGGAGAGCAGCAACAGGCAGCAGGCAACAGGCCGGTCCCCCTAATATATATACGGCCGTGGTTACGCCTGCCTCATCCCGACACGGCTCGCGGCTCCTCAGCCTGCCCTCCGGTCCTCCCTCCCTGCGCTGACGCTAATTAGAGCCACGGAGCTTCTCGCCTCTAAGGTTTCTGTGAAACGACTTTTGTCCCTCGTCTGCTCCCTGTCGCTTATGTTACAGACGGGGTTTGTGGCCAACTCTCCGCCCTTTCCCCCGGGAACCTGATGCCAGGCAGGAGGAATTTAACGGGACCTGCGGGGGCGGAGAGCCGAGGAGGAGGAGGAGGAGGAGGTGAGGAGAGGAGAGGAGAGGAGAGGAGGAAGAGGAGGGGAGCTCATTCACTTATTCATGAGGAGCTTATCGGATTTACTGGTAGTGACCAAAGTAATGTGGGTCTAAATTTAAGCGGGATGCTCACTGGGCCGTTTTAGTCAGTACGGTTAGGGTTTACTCACTGCTCCATTGAAGTTCTAATTATGAGATAAAAAGTCATTAATTACATAAAAAAGTCATATTTGTGACGCAAAAAGTCACAATTATTGAAAAGAGTGTCAAAATTACTAGACAAAAGGTTCATATTCCGACAGAAAAAGTACGAATTATGAAATGTCTGACAAGTCGAAATCGTTACATAAACAGGCAATTACGACATTAAAAGTAATAATTAGATGGCAAAAGACATTTATGAATCAAAATTCTCAAATAAGTCTTAGGTCTATTGATCGGATAAAAAGTCATGATTATTAAATAAAAAGTCAAAATTAAAAGACAGAAATGAATAGATTTTCCCTTTCATAATAAGTAATAATTATGATGGAAAAAGACATATTTCTCATAATAATTAAATAAATCTTTCCAAATAATGAAAAAAAACTGTGACATAAAAGTAATTTATAACTTTAAAAACATAATTATGAGGGGAAAACATCAAATTAATGAAACAAAAAGACTCTGATGGGATGAAAGTCATTAATATGATGAAACTGACTATACGGTAATAATTTTCATGAACATTTTTTTTCTTTAACTGGTGGAAATAGGCTGTCAGACTTTATGGATAAATACTCTGGTGATGGAATTATTTAAGTACGCTTATACTTTCTCAAGTACTGCAGCTTACTTAGACAGTCCTGATGTACGACCCAAAAGTTATTCAAAGTAAAGATATCATATTAGATATTACTTAGTAGTAAATAGTAGCCTACTTGAGTATGTGATGTTACATATAGCCTAATTATCATAGGTAAAGTAACGTTCTACAGTTATTTATATTTATTTACACATACACACTGTATGCTATGAGTAGACCAATTATCAGCCTTACTGATCATCTGATATTCAGCATTATTCTGGTCATCTGAATATTTTTTTTACTCATAAAACAAACTGATTTACTTCAACAAACCAACTCCAACATACTGCTTCGCCCTGTATACATTTCAGTATATAATAATATAACATTGATATACAGTAGTAATATTACTGTGATATTGTAACAGAGTTTTTATATATCA
>CAEMYA010000178.1:1017928-1043888 GCA_903131615.1 Diplodus sargus | reverse complement strand
CCAACACAGGACACTATGGTGATTTCACCTCAGTATTATATTCTTTAAAATAACAAAGAAGATAAGAAGTCTGCTATTTTCATTTTGACTAAGTGTATGAATAATTGCTTATCGTTGGAACTCTTGTCGGACCCATTTTTACTTATCATAGCAGAAAAGCAACAGGTGTAACCAATGATATTCAAGATGGGTTTGTTCCATTTAGACTGCCAGGAAGCCGCATCAGCAAGCCAACGCGCACAATGCCAGAGCCTGTCACAAACACACGGAAATGGAAAACAGCTGCCATCAGTGTTGCGTCTTGGTTACACCAGCATGTGTTTGTCTCAGGATAAATGTCCACACTCACACACACACACACACACACACACACACACACACACAATAAAATTAATATATTCTAATATATTAATATATTCTCACAATCCTGTTTTAAGGACTGATATGGTGGCAAAAGATGTGGCTGCGTCTTTGATAATAAGACACCACAAACACCCAACAGACAGCACCACAGTGCTGCATGTGGTCTGTGGGTTGGTGATGATTTAAGGGTGTAATACCACTCCCGTCCTGCAGGTGTCGCTGCAGGCGGGCACAACGTAAACATCACGGAGCGGCGGCTAAATGACAGCGGCTAACGTCGGTGGAAATCCTGGATGTTTTCCTTCAAAGAGGCCATGGGGACCATTAAATAGTTTCCTGACGTGTTGTGTTAATACATATCACTATTAACTTTAAGATTATAGCCGTCCAAAAGCAGCATTAGTATCACTGCGCTTCTGTTAAGAGACCAAGCTAACTAGCTAGCTAGCTTAGCTTCAGCGGAGGGATGAACTCTCTGGTCGGCTACGGAGTGTCGTCGGAGTCTGACAGCGATGGAGATGTGGAGGATGTAAACAACGGTGGAGTTAGGTAAATATTCAGTCACGCAAACATGCATCACAAGCCACAGACAGCCGAATGATTTTAAATAATACTGCGCTAGTTTACACAAGCTGTTAACTCTCTCTGCAGTTCTGTGAAGGAGCTGAGTGATGAGACTCCAGGTGACAAAAGGACCCGCAACTTCTTGCTGGAGTCTGGTTCAGCTTCCAGTGAGTCAGAACCAGAGGAAGATGACTCTGAGCCCTTCTCACCAGCACCACCACCACATCCCCACACACCAGCATCCTCTGCAGCCCGCCAGTCCACCCTGCCTCCTCCTTCCCTGGGCTCCCTCAACCCCAACAAACTCCCTCCTCCTTCTCTGAACACCTGCTCTAACAGCAGTGTGTTTGCCAACCCCTTCAAGGCTCAGGCAGACCAGAAGCTCAGCGCCTTGCAGAAACACGTCCCCCTCACACTGCAGGCCCAACCCTCCCAGATAGGGGGTAAAAGGATGTGTGTGTCGTACAGGAAGGATGGAAGGTGCAGGTTTGGGATCAAGTGCAAGTTTGCTCATGACAGTGACCTCCAGACCACGGTGACCCCCACTGACTGTCATCCAGCTGTGAGTGAAGACCCGTCGGATCCAGATGAGTCCCACGCAGGTGGCTCATGTGTCGGAGGACAGGAGAAGAAAGAGGAAGAGTCAGGAGGGCAGCAAGCGAAGAAGAGGAGGGTCGGACTGAGTAACACCTTAATACCCCCTAAACGAGCTATGAAGCAGTTTTCCATGCAGAGGGACAGAGAGCGGGTCAATATGTCCTGATGGGTTTTTATTGTGGTGTCATTAAGCAATAGTAGTTGGAAGAAATGTCTTCTCTATGTGTGTGTGTATGTTGTAGAAATTGTGCACTGTCCTCTGTAGGGACGATTGATGACTCAGGCATACAGTTATATTTTTATTCCCCACAAACACACAAGAACAATTTCTGGCTCGTGCTCAAAGACATTTTAACATGTGGACAGGAAGGAGCTTTAAGGGTTGACCCTATCTACCAGCCACACTCCAGCCACACTCACACACTTTGGGACACGCTCCAGGTAAGTCTGCGAGGGTTCAGGGCTGTCGCCAAGCGCACAAAGGGTCCCTCGTGGAGGTGTGGAAACCTTTATGGCCACTTCCTGTAGTTCTGCATTTGTCCGTACTTTGTCTAAGTGAAAAACCCACAGTTCACAGTGTTGTAATGTTAAAGACAGGATTAGCATGGGATGAAACAACAAAGATAATCCAGATGATCCACCAGTTTCTATTTTTTGTGACAAATGCAAATGTACAAAATTACTGAAGACCTGTTATTTTCTCCCAAACGGACTCTCTACTGTTTATTAAAGGTGCAATATGTAAGATGTTACATGTTGAAATCATTTGGCAAAAAGGGGGGCAGCATACGACCAGCGTATCCTCTGTCTGCTGCTAGCTGTAGCTGCTGTTAGCTCAATTATAACAAAAATATTGCAACACATTAAATAGATGCCACAATGTCAGAACTGTTATTCCTCTACATTCTGTTGATATTTGAGTTAAGGCTCAGATTTTTTGTTTTTTTACATAATGCACCTTTAAACATCAAAAAAGCAATACACTTTTAAAATGTTATTAAACTTTTCCCTAAAACCTCTGACTGAATATGGTTCTATTGTGGACGTGTACTTTTGTTTTGTACTGTACTATTATATATTATACTATACTACTAAAATACCACTAAAACGTAAAATAAATAGGTCAAACACAGGAGGGATAGCAAAATGTCACAAAATGTCGTCCCAGTCGTATTTATACCATTCTGTTCTCTTGCAGCATCTCTCACTCAAACACTTACCAGGTGACTTCAGCTGAGTCCACGAGGATTCGGAGTTGAAGGCCTTCAGGGGGACACTGAGATCGGGCCTACGGCAGCCACAGTTGAAGAGAAAGAACATGTTTGTGGTTGTTTGGGTTATCCTCACAGAATCATGTTCTCTTAACAGTCAGTAAATACACTTTGGGTAAATGTTAAGATGTTTATTTACATCATATAAATGAACAGTTTTTGTGTTTGCTCTACAGCACATCCTAAACCACAAATCAGAGAGGAGCAGATTTAGTATTGACATACATATGTTTTCCAAGGTCTCTACATAGCTTTGCTTATTAAATTACGTTACACTTAGAAAGGTTACTGACAAAATCTGAGTTTGACTATTTCATTGACTGTGCTATACTGTTATATTAATGGGTTCAAATGTGATTTACAACGTCCACGGTCACCTTTTGGCTGCCTATAATAACCGAGAACTTTTTAATAAGTACACACATTATAGGGGTGTTACTCTTTTAGACTACAAGCAGCCAAGCTTAACACACATTTGCACAGTAGTGCTGTCATGATACTGGAATTTTGTAACTTTGATACAATACCTTTAAAAATACCGATACTTGGTACCACGGGGGGAAAAACTGACAAATCATTGAGAGCATTAAATGAGATTTTCGCTAAAATATAAATAATGCATTGCATGTGTTCTGTATATTAAGAGCATCATCATCTATGTAAATGTATTTCTGGTGGGCAAGGGAATTATATAGATTCAAATATTCAGATTTGATTATGTATCAATATTTTGGACAACACTACTGCACAGATGTCATTGAAACAGATTCATGACGCTGAAATAAATTGCTAAAATATGCACATTTTGTGACTTTTTACAGGCTTGTGAAATGTCTTTTTTTGTCTACACCTTTGCAGATTTTTTTTGTGACTTTAAATCATTTTCTGTTATATATTTTTAACCTTTCCAAATAAAGGCTTTACAGTAGATCTAGACAATAAATGAAAAAAATAGCTGCCTATTCATTTAAACTGACATTTTACAGCTTTCTAATGTGTATTTGGTGTTAATTCATAATAAAAAACAGTTGATTTTATTCCAGTAGGAACCTTGATGCCACAACTAGGCATTTAATGTGCTGTATATTACTAAGAGGTATGCTATATTATTGCATAATAGCAACAGCTTTGCGACATGACCTCAGCATCAACACACACACACAGACACACACACTCACACACTCACATAAAAGGCTAGTTACAGGACTGTTATGTACAAAGGCAACGACTTACACATACAGACACATACAGATCTTTCCCTGATACAGATATTCTAAAAAGCTACCAAATATGACTATGAGTGAACAGTACTTAATATATTGGTGATCCTACATTTACCTCAAACATTGCATTACAGTATATTAGGTCACAGATGACAAAATCTGCCTCTATTTCTGGTTTGTGTTTTACATGAGGGCCTGCTGCAAATGCCTCTCAGCGCCGTCTGACAGAACTTCCCCCTGTGCCGTATGCTCCCACACCACACCGTCCTCCCCTACAGCCTCTGTCTGAGAGGAAGACGAGAGCACAGGATTGTCCAGAATAAAACCGTCCCCGTTGGTGGAAGCTGGATCCTGGGACTGGGGATGGGGGCTTGGGGTGGCCGTGTGTAGGGTCTGAAGCTGCTGAGAAGTGGCTAGAATGGGGATCTGTTGAATGTGGGTCTGAGACTGGCTGACTGGCTGGAAGGTCATCTGGAGGATCTGTGTCTGACCCTGGTTCTGGTGCTGGGAGGAATAGGACTGCAGAGACTGGAGCTGGGGTTGATGTTGGGTCACCACTGAGCTGGAATGGAGGGTCAGCTGTGACTGCTGAGCGGCCTGCACAAACTGGACGGGCATCTGGAGCTGGAGGTGAGTCTGCTGCTGGTTGTCAGCCGGCGAAGGGGGGTCAAGGGGGGACAGGGCGATCGTCACTGGCACCTGCATGGTATGGAGGCTCTGGTCTTGTCCCAGTAAAACCACCTGGTGACTCACTTGTTGGGACACATGGCCCATCTGGGACACCTGAGCCACTTGCTGCCCGACTTGCCCTTCCTGGCTCAACTGGTCCACCTGACCATCCTGCCCTATTTGGCTCACGTCCAGGGCAGTGAGCTCTGTTTGCATGGGGTTTCCTGAAAGCTCCAGCAGGGAGGCGGGGGTTGTGATGAGGGCGCCAGCGTTGGCTGCCAGTGCCTCTGCTATTAGCACCTCAGGGTGGCTCTTGGCCTTGTGGGCCACCACACAGTCCTTCTTCTCAAACTTCTTGCCACAAATTGGGCAGGAGAACTGATAAGTGGCATCAGCATCATGCTTCTTCATGTGCCAGTTGAGAGACGCCTTTTGACGACACGTGAAGCCACAGATTTCACACCTGTTGGGGGTAAAAGTGAGAGACAATACATTGAAGTCATATCAGGAATTTAAGAGAATTAAAAAATGTCCAAACACAGACTTCGAATACAAAGTACTCACTGTAGGGGCTTCTCTCCGGTGTGAATCATGCGGTGCACAGCCAGGTTGTGGGAGCTCTTGAAGGCACGTGCACAGAACTCACAGATGTAGTCCCTCTGGTCTAGAACCACAAAACACAAATATAGAAGTGTTCTCCAAATACTTGATTATGACAAAAACTGTCAAACAGATCAAACCCAATGCCTGTTTTCTGTTTGCGCTGCACATGTACCTGTGTGGTGCTTCGCATGTCGCAGCAGCTGCTTCTGTAGGCGGAAAAGCCTTCCACAAGACGGGTGAGGACAGACGTACTTCTTCTTAAGCAAGTGTTGATACTTTATATGGTGCTGGCATGGAAAACAGAGATAATGCAGAACAGTATGTCAGCATCAGTTGGATGGAATGGCAAGGAGCCTAAAGGCTGTCGCTGTATGGTTGCGGTCAGACATTATGTGAATGCAGGTGAATGAAGTACAAATGTGGGCTGAGCAGGATGTGAGTCAGTTTACTGCTTTGTAGTAGGTTTGAGGGGTCAACCACACATGTGTTTGCTATTGGTTGTGGCTGCAACTTCACTGGTAAATGTTCAGCAAAGTTTATGCCACCGGACGTGAACCTTTTTTATGCCCCTTTGTGCTCATAGTGTGTGGGAGTGGGAGTGAAAGAGAGACAAATGTTGACTTTGCACATGTGTGACCAAGGCTTAAAGAAGATGTCGGGCTGCATGAGATTCTGTGTGAACCTGTGAATATGTGAAGGTCACAGACTTAACCTTTAGTGGAGTAATAAGCATTGACAATAAAGCAACAAAGATTAGTCGAATACTTGACTGAAACAGACTATTTTCAAGGATCGATACATAATACAAGTCATTTTTCAAGCAAATACCTCAAACGTTTGTCTTTTATGGTAGTAAATGAAGATTTTGGATTGTGACTGCTGGTTGGATAAAAGAAACATTCTGAAGACGTCTCTCTGAGAAGTTGTGATGAGCATTTTTCACATCTTTTGTGAAAACAAGCAGCAGAGTAAATGATAAATATTTGCTGCAACCCTACTAAAGAGGAATGTGTGGTCAAATTAAACAGTATCTGAAATTGAATCAGGATTAAAAAGAAATGCTTGTAGCAGTCCTAACCCCTTTATGATGTAATGCAGCAGCTGAGAGTGACAGACAGCCCTCAGTGGGACTGTGTGGTTGGGGAGACTGACCTGCAGGTAACGAGGATGAGCCAGGACTGTCCCACATCCTTCCATTTCACAGCGGACATACTGCACCGGGGGCTTCTTCCTGTGTGGGTGAAGAGTGTGTCATTGCACTGTCACAACACCGAAACCAAATATTCAATAAAACAGATATCAACTTCACCTTCTCTTTGGCAGCCTTGGGGTTTTATCGTCTTTTTTCCGCCGACCTCTCCTTCAACGAATCAAATATGATTAATGCAAGTCAGGATAAAAAGGCTTGTTCTAACATATAGTGAATTAGGAACTATTTTGAAAAAGAGTTAAGGTATAACGGTGGCTCAGTAAACACATATGCAACATAAATCTATCCAACATGTACTTTGTCACACATCAGTTGGTGCTGTGCTTACTTCCTGGGTCCATCCGGGTCCTCCGCGATTTCTTCTTCTAGCTTCACTTCCTCTTCCACACTCTCCACATTGTCCAAACCTTCTATCTTTATCTCAGCGACCTCTTTCTCTTTTTTAGGTGCTTTTTCTTTCTCTTTCTTCTCCTTCTGTTTAGGAGGAGCTCTACGCTTTGGTTTAGGGGCATCCCTATGAAAGAAAAGAGTTATCCAGTTGGTAAACAAAACAAATGGGGCTCCATTTCTGATCATGTCGGAGAAACACACCTTTCAGCTTTCGGGTCATAGCTCTGGTCATTTAGATCGTCTCTAAAAGGAACGTCTTCATCACTGCTGAGGGCCTCTTCCTCCTCTGCGCCACTGAAAGCAAAACAACAAATCACTTGAAACAGAATTCCCCTCTTGTGCTCAGGGTCAAGTGGACGCGCTTGAGATGATTATACCTCTGACTCTGTGGCTGGTTGTTGTGGTCGTTTGGGTCACCCTGAAATGGAGGGTCTTCATCATCCAAGACTGGCTCAGCAACATCCTCGCTTTCCTTCTCTTTCTTTTTACTGAGACCGCAGAAGTTTGAAACACAGCCGTCATCAAAACACGGCACAAAACTCTCACTTAGTCACACACTCTCACAGTTCACAAGTAAAGCCCTATTCGCACTGGACTAGTATGACCAGGAGACTACGTGTGATTTAGAAATTAGGTTGCCACATTTGTGTGTCGTATGGTGCATTTGCAAGGGAAAAACAAAGTTAGTTTTTTACTTGGATTTACTGACATTATCTCCTTGATATGAGGTCAAGGCTCTGTTTTACAACTTTCCACTTTCAGAGGCAAAGTATCTCTTCTTCAGCAGCAACATTATCAACATAGTTGAGAGTTGTTTTGCTGATTTTACACCTGCGTTGCGAGCATACATAAATATTCACAGCTCATTCAGACCAAGTAAATGAAAACCATTTGTTTCCTTTTGTCACTCATTTTAAACATCAGTATCTTGACCTCACAGCACAGCTGTTGACTGCTTACAAGCTCACAACAGATGTTTAAAAAGAAATGCAACCCAAGGTCATCCACAGACGGATTTGCGCAGGACTATTATTATCACATGGCGTCTGTGTTTGGCAAAATATGGTTGTGTTGTGTGGTGGAATTTTTACTTTTCAAATACAGACATGGCAGATTTTCCCAAGATTAAGGTCACAGACGTCCTGCGTCATTATAACACATTAAAGGTTCCATATTATGAAAAACACGTTTTCTCTGGTCTCTACATATAGAAGCTGGTCCTCCCTGAGCCTACGAACTCCCAGAATGAGGAAAGCAAACAAGTCCTGTATGGTCTCTGCAGCCCACCGACCGGTAAAACGATGCTCCTACAGGCTGTTTCAGCTGTTTACGTAACGACAGGAGAGATTTTCATAAGCCGGCCTCCTCTGCACGAAAAACAGGCGTTCATCCCCTAGGTGAAGTTCGGTGTGTCCAGCGGTAAGATCGCAGTGTTTCGCAATGTCGTCTCTCAGAGCTAGACACGTATATTGCTTTGTTATTGGTTGTAAAAGTCAACGCAAGTGCCTATATTCTGTCCCAGCTACAGAAGAACAAAAGAGAAAGCGGTTGCATTTCATTTTTAAAGACAACGTGCCGGCTGCGGTTCATGCAAGTTTGTTTGTGTGTGCCAAATACTTTACATCAGACTGCTTCAGTAACGAGGGTCACTATAAAGCTGGCTTTGCCTCGTCACTGACCCTCGTTACTGAAGCAGTCCCAACCGTACCGGACCAAGCAACTGCACCCAAGCCACAGGTAAGTGTCGCCACGCTTTGCTAGTATTTACGGTTGCGTACAAGTATGGTGAAGTCAGCTGGAAATTGGCTAACTAGTTAGCTCCGCTTCGGTACGCTATGCAGTGGCGTTTGAAGCAAGTTTACATGGTAGTAACTGGAACAACACATACGAACAAACTAAATAACATATTCAGACACACTAACCATTCTGAAACATCCTGCTGCAGCCGCAGAGTCTGTGTCTCATCAGGAGCCTCTCCTTCTGGGTCCGATTCTGGGTCAAACTGGTATGGTTGAACGACAGCATCTCGGCGAGCCACAGCGATACATCCGCCGTAAACATTAGCGCATGCTACCGCTAGCGGCATCCTCTCTCTGAGAGGGGCGTGAAGCAGGCAAGGCAGGCGTTGACAGACAGAGCTCATTAGCATTTAAAGGTGCAGGCACAGAAACAGCCCACTTAAGCGACTTTTAGACAGCTGAAATTCAGGACCACGGATGGGTTTGGGGCATAACATTTCGAATACGATGTCGCTGGACCTCTGACAGATGTGTGAAATTGATGAAAAACAGTATAATATGGGACCTTTAAGATCTCCGGGCAATACTAGTCAGGTGAGAATAGGGCTTAAGATAGTAGACTTAAAAAAAAAACATGGGCACAGGGGGCCATAAATAACAGAACAGGATAAGTACTTTGGATATATAGAACTGTTGTGTAAACTCTCCAACCCTCTAGCAGCCTCCTTTGATAAAACCAAACATGTGTTTTATGTCATTTTTAAAAAATTTTTTAGTACAAGTTAATACAAACCAATGTGATCTGATCTGACTGCGTCAAAAATAAACTGATGATGATGAAATCCAACATGATCCCAACACATCAATCACCAGGCTCAGTTCACATGGTTCTTTTATTTATACCGTAACCATATATTTACCATTATGTAAAAGAATAAGACTCGCTAACAGTTTTCATATTATGTTTTACCCAAAGGAACAAAAATATACTTACATGTCACACTTCTCTTTGTTGTTTAACTCTTCTTCCACTGCTGCAAACAAACAAAGAAAGACATCAGTTTGAGAGAGGCAACAAAAGCACTTACGCCTTCAAGTTCGGATGACGTGCAAACTTGTTTAAACTTAGGCAAACTAGATAAAACACAGAAACATTTCATTTCAGGCTGCTGCGAGGGAGTTATTAGAAGTAGAAGGGACAAACCAGACAGCACTGATCCCATTAGTTACACTGAAAATCAATATTCTCAACCAGCTCATATCAATTAAATAAAAAATGTCACAGAAGGGTTTCAATGGAATAAATAACATCCTGAAGCCTCTGTTCCTCTGCCTGAATCACAGGCCCACATGCTGAACCACTGTCGCTCACTGTCAACAGGTTGCTCACCAGCTGGATTCTCCATTCCAGGTTCGGTCTTACACACGGGCTTGGCAGAGCCGCGGCCGGCCCTGCCAGACGGGGGCTTGGCACGAGTCTGGGCTGGGGGGCGTCGGGAGGGAAGAGCTGGAGTGATGGAGCAGAGGCATGCCATCAAACATACTGTGTGCCATGAAGTGTGTGGTGCAGGCATGTGTAGACACAACACACACATAAACCAGAGTACACATAATCTGCTCCCATCCACTTATACAGAAGAAGATGTGGGCATGTCAAAGACTGATCACCTTGAGCATCTGTGGCAGGTTTCTTTGGGTCCTCTGAGCTGAAAGAAGGAGACAAAAACACTGAGATCACTTTTTCCCCACCTGCAGAGGAACATCCAACGTTACTCTGTTTAAAGGCGGCAGCACTGAATGAATATGTGACAATCTGCAGACCCAGGTAAGTGTTACTCCACCCTCCCCATGCGGAGCTGAAGAAAGGGGACGAGCTATGCTGAAGGCGTGCTTTTGACAGGAACTGACCCCGCCGACACAAACACACATGTACAAAGTCTTGACAGGCTCGATGTAAACAAATGTGCGGCTCGGACTGCTCTGTTGCAAACTTACTCTGTGCCTTGAAGGCTGTCACCTACGACCCCCCCTCCAGCCTCAGCCGAACCCGCTGGTTCTGAATTTTTCTTCCGCCTCGAGTTGGAAACTTTCCTCCGCTTGGTCGCGCCGATGTCCGGGCTCGGTTCGTCCTCGTCGTCGTCGCTCTTGCTGTCCTTCAGCCAGGCCGGTACTGCCCTTGTTGACCTGTCTCTCAAAACCCGTCCCGAGCTCTGCGGGCTCGACGCTGCTCCGTTAACGTCCGTTAATGAAGCGGAGCCGCCGGACCTCGGGCGGCTCGCGCCGCGCTCCCTAAGCCCCCTCCGCGGGGCAACGTTCGAACTGGTGGCCGGGGTCTGCTCTGCGGCCTTGTCCTCCGCCGGCTCGCCACCTTTATTTACATCCTCTGCTCGGTCGCCGGCCGCTTCCATCACCGTGAGGACACTTCAGCCTACCTCGAATTCCGCTTAAAGTCAAGCAGGTTTAGTAGCGATGAGCGGAAAAACGGTCCACATCTGGTTAAAAGACGTTTTGATTGCAAGCGGCCTTTATCCAACAGAGGGGCATTTTCTGTCAATGCGCCGGTTTCGTCGCAAATTAAATACATACATTTATTGATTAGACATTGAAAACTTTTCTTAATTATCTATTCAGCAATAAACCCATATCATTTTAAAGAAGCAGACACTATTTTCGCGTTCTTAAAGCTATAGTAAACCTACTTATTCGCCCGGGCCTGGAGCGCAACCATTTTGTGCGCTTTGTTGCGTCTCCTTTAAGCCAAATATAAACGGAGGTTACGTTCAGGAGCGGCAACGCATTTTAGCAGCTGCATAAACTAACTGGATTTACCTCCGTGCCTCCAGAAGATGGAGTCGGCAGGTCCGCAGTGTTTATACATCTGCGGAGACGGCATAAGCCGTGCAAAGGCACAGTGCACACGGCTGAGTGCTGGGGCATCATGGGAAATGTAGTTTGAGTTGAAGCACCACAGCTCGGACTTTATTTTAAAAATTAAATTTCTATTTCTTTTGACGTGTTTTTATCACTTTAGGATAAAGAATAAAGAATACAAATATTTTGTGTATGATTAGCAATGGACTTTATTTCTACTGTAACAACAAATTATACAATATTAATGTAATTATCTAAAAATAAATCCATGCATGCAGAATGTTTTCCCTGACAAACAGGTGAAATGATTGAAACGTTTTCAGTGTATTTAATTGCCCAGCCTGTAATACGTTTTGTGTTATGTTCTAAATAAATTAAATAAATGACAACATTTCACTCAACACTGTGTATGTCACATAACTCTGTATGGTCATATCTTCCTCTTGCATGTGTTGAATTCATTTTTAACCTCAAGTAAGATGAATTATGGTTTATTCCCTAAATATTCTGCACTGGTGACAGTGAAGCTAACATGGCTGCCAGTGAAAAACCTGCACTGTGTGGTTAGAGCTGTTGTGGCTCTGCTGCAGGCTGATCTGATGGGCCTCATTTACCACCAGATGGCAATATTGTCTTAAATGTATAGTGCATTGTTCATCTCTGACAGAATTTAACTTGGTCTAAATTCTACTCTCTTATCTGTAAATGTGATAAAGCAGGTGTGGTGTTAAAGATAATATTTCTGAGAAATAAACTTACTGTTGCTTCATGCCTGACTGAGATTGTAACGGTTTTATTTAGCTTACACAAACCACCATGAGGTATTTTAGTTGATGGGAAGGGCAAACCCACAAAAATAGGTTTGGTGCTACTAGGGCCAGAATTAACAATATTTAAATGGATACTAATGTTTGTTTTGATTATTAAAAGCAGATAAAGGTGCAGGAAATTAGGCATTTTACTGTCCTCAGCCAATCACTTAATAACATACACGTTAAGTGTTGAATGGCGAAATTCACGCAAATTTCTACATGTCAATTCTATGAACAAATAGGGTGACGATCACTGCAGGCATGTATAAAGAGCATTCATGCTCCCAAAACGTGACAGTTTCTTTATATCTATCCTGCTGATGATACAAGTCAGGAACAAGTTATAGCATTGCACCAAAATTGTACTTAACATGTACATCACTGTAATGTTGCAGCAAGTTAAGGTTGGCTTTTAAATACTTCATATACTGCTGGTTTGCATTATTAATCTGAATGTATAGTAGTATGTAGTAAATAAAGCTGTCAGATAAAGGAAGGTACAATATTTCCATATGAAATTTAGTGGAGTAGAAGTACAATGTATCATAAAATCAAGTAAAGTACCTCAAAATTATACTAATGTACTTGAGTGACTGATGACTGTTTATACTTCATGGTTCAACAGATTATCAGCCTGGCCAATTATCTGATCTGAAATTCAGCATTTTTCTTATTATCAAAATCAGTGCAGCATAAAATCTGCCAAAAAAAAACAACTAGTCCCTGCAGTTATCAAATGAATTTAATTGAGTTTAATAGTACAAAAGTATTCTCCAAAATCAGTGGCGTGGAAATATAAAGTAGAGGAAACTGGAAATTGCAAGTACTTCAAAATCATTCTAAAGAACAGTCGGTTCCAATAGTCACAATGTTTTTTTTTTGTTTGTTTTTTCTCCTGTAACCTGTCTCAATTCCTTAATGGTTAAACTGTTGTCTGGCAGGTGGATACACTATATAAAAACTCCATGTACCTGAAACTGCCCTCCTCCTCCTCCTCATGTTGTTCTACACAATGAGGGCTACTAATGTTCTTGAAAGGCTCGCTGAGCTCCTCGCCGGGGTACAACATGTTTCTGGAGTAAAGTTGACGGAGAAGTTTATGAAACATTCTCAAAACACTGCGCGCTCTCTCTCTCTCTCCATCAAGACACATTGCCCAATAGTAGCTGATGTATCGGGTCAGGGATGGGTTTCCATTCACAGAGGTCGGAGTTACAGTCTCACCCCTTTTGCACTTTTCACAGTTATTCGGTTTAATTTAAAACTAAGGCTAGCTAACATAGTTAAGGCAGAGTGTTTGAACAATGTAGACTAACAAAACAAGAAACAACATTGCATCCTTTTGAAAATGCTTTATTTATCTACTTTATCACTATAAATATAACAAGACCGAACAAGCTTTTTTTTTTTTCTTAAACAAACCATCAGATAGAAAACAGTCTGCATAGGTCTACAAAGGCATAGCAAAGGGCACATCTTGGCAATAAGGCACACACTAGCAAGAGTTTAAATGGTAACACCTATGTTAAACTAGGCATACATGGCTCCACACCACTGACACAAGGAGCAGAGGGGCTTCATCCTGCTGCTGCAGTGTAGGTGAAATGCAGGCAAAAGAAAATAAAGCATGTGTAATGAGTGGGAAAACAAGCAGAAGGTAAAATTTGGATGGCTGTTACTGACATACGCAGTCGCAAAACCAGCAGCTCAACACACAACGATAATCCAGTTTTTGTCTTTTTCGCTGTTGAAGCTGATAAAAAAAGTAGCTCTTCTCGTTCCCACTCAAAACACTGAATCCAGTTCAAAACAGCAAACAGAATATTACACATAACAAAAACACAATAACCTTGAATTCTTTAAAAACTATTGGACACTTTGGCAAAAAAGAAAACATATTTTTTCTACTTTTGTTACTCTGACTTTTTTTAATCCCTAAACAATGTGTAAATAAAGAAAAGAAATATGTTTTAGAATATATTATACCTTTTCTTCTTACTTCATACACAACACATGTAATGCATATATTAAATATATCCTGACGTATTGTCATCATACAAGAACATAATAAAAGCTGTAGCAAAATGGAGATGATGGAGTGAAATGAGACTCGTTTGTGGATAATCAATCTTTTCATTTTTCTCAAAATGCAGCCCATCGTCAAGTCAAACACATCATGTTGTTTAAAATGCAGTAAAAATGAGAAAACATGCAGAGAGTAATAAAAAAAAAAGGACTACCAGAACTGCTTTACAAATACATGCTCTCATATAAAGATGGCTGTGGAGTGTGACTTCATGATCAGTTTGCATCCGTTACATTTGTGTGCATGGCTACTTTTATATTTCAGCATGAGGTATTGCTCCAGTGATTCCCAGTCCAGTATTACACTTGTTTTTCAGAGTTTAAAAAGTGCCTTCTAAACATTCATCAGGGTTATTTTATGTATTAATGCTTTAGGAAAAAACTCGGTCACAGACACAGGCATTGAAAAGAGCCCAGTTCGTGTGTGAACATCTCTTCATCTGAGAGTCGCAATCTCTTGCTTTTTATAAATACATTTTAAGTGCACCTCGGTCAAAAGCACAGTTTGGAGGACGAGAAATAAAGATGAGACAATGTCCATGGAGTGTTACCGCAGGAGAGGTAGCCTTGTCACATCTGACTGCAGAGACTAGAACCTACTCGTCTCACCACGATACAGTAATACCACAAATTTGGTGCAATGGAAATATTAATGCAGGAAAACTCCATTCACTTTGCAATGTAAGGCACAGTGACAAGCACAGGGTAGCACATACATTATGCAGATGTAAGGCACTGTAGTCAGGCACAATTTTTCTAAAATCATGAGACTGGAGTGTTTGTAGCCTTAGGTTTTTTTTGTTTTTTTTGGTTAGCGTTGGCAAATACAGGAGCTCTTTAGTGCTCCAGTCCATATAGATACATGTCTCTCATTCCTGTCCATATTTGTTCACCTTTCGAAAGTCAAACAATTAAAAAAACAAAACAATATAAAGATATGCATAAATGAGAAACAAAACAACTAGCATCTGTTCAGTCTTAGTCCCCTGTCAGCGCATTTTCTGAGGATATGAAACATCTACATGTTCATGATGTCTGTCAGACTTATAGATAAACCACGTTGCCTTTCCAGTTTTCTTTCACTCGCATTTCTTCCCCAACAAACCTGGCACAATAATATTATTCAGCTGGCACCTTTTCTTCAACTAAACCACGCTATGTTTCCAAGTTAAGGAGGAGAGAAAAAAGCTAAATATAGGCAAAAAAAACACGACACTTAGAACCTTCATTTAAAACACAAATAAAACAAAATAAACCAAAAAGTACCATGTTTGAAGCATACACATTCAACCAGCATGGACGGACAGCATCACCTACAGCATGTAGAATTGGCTACCATACTATATTAATGGAAAAAAAATACTAGAAAAAAATATTAGTATATCCAAAAACAGTTGTCTTCAGTGGTATCCTCTCCTGTCAGTAGTTCCTAGTACTTTTACTATCTTTGAATTAACTTTACCTCCCCAATAATGAGAAATCTACAGAGAATAAACCTTAAATATGTATCTTCTCCTCATAAATACTTGAATGTACCTTCAGTGTGTAGAAGAGAGAGAGAGACAGAGAGAGAGAGAGAGAAAGACATGTGAGTAATGCTTGTTGGTAGGGGGGGTGACTGTCACCACATAAGGGTACAGGTTTCCTCAGTGAGTGGACTGTTGTCTATGTGTGTTCTAATTTACAGTGATGCTGCATAATTAAGCCTGTCATGTGGTTGCCTTGGGTCCTGGATACACTGAGGCTGATATGAGATGTCAGGTTGCCATTGTTTCACTGTCTGTTTTCTTTTATATTTGCTTCAAACGACATTCCTTTCGAGCTTTTGGATGTTCACGAGTTCAAGTGATGGGACAGACTGTGGTGGTCGTTCAGTCACGTGGTCCCATCCTCACATTAATATGTCTGGTAGACGTCGTGGATGGGCAGCTGGAAGGCTGTGGCGGGAAAGGCCTGTGGAACAGCATAGCCTGCGTATCCTCCATATGCTGCAGCCGCCACCGCTGCATTCTTCTGCAGAGCGGCCAGAGCCGCTGTGTTGGCAGCGTAGTTTGTGATGGGGACGTATCCACCTCCATACAGGCCACCAGCTGTTGGGATACGCTGTACGTTGTGGGCCATGGCATAGACAGGAGTGATCGGACGGCCCTGGGAATTGTTTGAAAAAGAGAAGGAGGGATACAGTGAATAACACAGTTTCTAAAGCATGTCCTTCACCAGTGGCAACCTCCAGGGGCTGAAAAAATAAGCCCACAACTCCTGTCCCTCAAATTGACACTTGAGGCTGGCTCCAAAAACACGTCAAAAGACATAGATAGAAATACATTGTGATATAAAAAGAAATAGCTCTTTTTTCATTGCCGATAAAAGATTTATGCTATTTGTAAGTGAAAATGGCATACTTTGAGATGCGTTACTATGAATCCCAATGGTTTTCTTGCAAGAAGCACCTTACGCCGCTTCTGATGTTGGGTACGCTCCCTACGTTTGACTCAAACTATTAACGCATAGTGTAGCACTTAATGAGCTATTGTTTCCCCAGTAAACACACCGACCTATGCTTCTGCTCCTCTCAGGGTCACTAATCCTCAGTAGACAATCCAGAGAGTCTTTGGGGTCGGCAGAGTGGACGGTTCGGACATCTCTGCCTAACTAACCCTGAGACACTGCAGCTGCATCAGCTGAAGAGGTTGGTGTGTTTACTACAGCTCACAATCCAGTTTATCAGCTCTATTTTTGGCTGTTTGTTTTACAAACCAATCCTTGTCTCATTTGTGGTATGGTTAAACAGTAAATTCTCCATCCCTCCCTTTTTTTGCCCAGTTGAATACCAGGGCAAGGAAAACCTCTGTCAGTTTTTCTTTGAAGGGAAGAGTGTGCCTCAGCTGAACTCTGCCACTTTTTTTGCCCATTTCTTTTCTCCTGTCCAAAAACTTAATAGATGTACTGTACTCAGCAAGGAACAAGAAGCCACTGAGGCTTTCGTCATGCAAAAATGACAAAAGTAGGCCAATCAGCGTGTAGGGTGGATCTTGAAAGAACATCTGTGGGATCCATAATAAGAGCCATTTTATGTTTTTTTAGGTGCAAACATACACCAACGTCAGAATTCACACCTGAAAAGGTGGGGGGGTAGAGACCGCAGGTAGGACGGTGGCAGCAGCAGCAGTAGCAGAGGTGTGTTCAGGGTGTTGCATGGCCAGGGGGTTGATAAGGTGCTCCACAGTGTGCACCTTCCCCTCCTCCATCAGCTTGGCTGCAGGAGCCGTGCTGAACACAGGGTACTGCCCACCCAGAGTCTGCAATCCCACTGCACATAAAGAGACACAAGGATGAGAGCTCGGATAATAGAGCGAACCACTGCGGACAACAGCAGAGCACAGCAAGAGATGGTTAATATGTAGACAGACAAGCACAATCTTGCACCCATGCTCAAACAGAAACAGCCACACTTTAATCTGAAGGTAATCTATAACAGGACAGATGGATGAAGCAATGAAGGATAAACAAAACAGAGAAAGGTTGAAGGAAACAATTCAGGCATAAAAGGAAAAAATAATAAACTACACAAGTTGGCATTGGGGTGTGATTCGGATTATGATGGTGCTCAACTGTGGATTAACCTCAGTGCTCCAACACACACACACACACACACACACACACACACACACACAAAAAAAACACACACACACACAGACACACACAGTGAAAACAACGTCAGTTATTGTTTCAGATGGACAAAAGTCTTTTCAATATGGTGGTGATCCTGTGATTCCACACTGACTAGGACTAAGAACGAGACCCCTAAGATTGGGGCCAAATCATTCCAGTTCCACCACTTTACAAAATGAACCTGGGGTCACCATATATATTCTAACAATGACAAATATTAAATTCATGATGAAACAAACAATCTGGTGGGTTTAGTATGTTAAGTAATAAACTTGAAGATTAAAGAATAATACCAGTGTTCCTCTTTTCTTTGCATTTCATTTTGTACAGTTTTGTAAGTTTTTGTTTTAAGTCTTGCTGAAACAAGAGTTGTGGTTTTAAACTCATCTGTATCAGTGTCGTGGCATTTCTTTTTGCTTACTGTCAGGAAACAAGGAAACAGAAAGAATGGGAACTGTCCACATGGAAATGAATATTTTAAGACAAGCCACCATATCTTTACTCTTTGATGGGGCAGCAGCTCATCTCAGCCTAAATTTAACATTGTAGACAATGTTCAGATTTACAAATCAAAACAAAAAAGAGTAAATGTTAAAAAAAATAATTTACAAGCAACATGCAATGTAAAATCACGATGATTGTATGGACTTCATGTGTAGATGGGCCACAAACCTAAATAACACTGGTATTATCCTTTAAGTGATTAGAATAGATTGGACTCAATAGAAAGGAGGAGATGAATAATCTTTAGTCTGTGTTTAGTTTTGTATTTCAACTCCTTCCATGACTGAAACTGTCGTAACACTAAGACATAATCTAAAGCAGCTGTTCCTACAGTGAATACAACTGACTGAGTCGATATCCAGTAACTTCAATTTTGTGAATAGAAAAGATCATTTTTTTGTGAAAATGTAACACATCTAAAGCTGCTGAGAAAGAAAGAGACTAGATACTGTCAACCACCTTTCAGTTAGTCTGGAGTTGAGTCATATGTAAAAGTAGATTGTGGAAGAACTGATCCCCACATAACTGAGGCCATGTTCAGACAGACATCAGCACTGCGTGAAAAAACACGACTTCCTTGTTAGTTAAATGGCAAAAGTTTTGCCTTAACACAATGAAACGGCTTCTGCAGTAGCTATTAGCCAATCAAATATACCCCTTTAATTTTCTTTTTCCAAACACAGTGCTGATTTTAATCTGAACACCCGGTTAGACAAATTTTTGGAGGAAAAAGGAAAGAATGAAAAATGGCAGTTACTTTCTGGTCACGCTGGAAAGGACAAATTTTCCATCATACTTTGCTTCTATATTCGAGGAGAAAGGGAGTCCTTTTGCACCTGACCATCCAGCAACAACCATAATCTTGATTTACAAAGTGTTCCTCAAACCACACAGGAGAGAGAGACAATAAATTATGAGCTGGAAGGTTTAATAAAGGTTTTTGAGATGGGCAAGGATATGGATGGATATATCTATCTCACTGACTTGTGCCAGGTTTGATGCCAACGGGGTTGACAGAGGCAGCGAGCTCCAGACTGGGCATCAGCTCATAGGGCTTTTCGGGCTGCTTGGTCTTGCCCTCATGGTAGCGGCTGTAGATGCCACGACCAGCAGAGTAACCCCCCAGGTACGACCCCCGTGGTCCAGGGGTACGGTTACCTGCAGCAGCACGACCACGACCTCGCACAGTACCTGCTTAAAATACAATTAAAGTATAATATGATGACAGGGGTTTTGGTTTAAGACTTGGGCAGCAAGGGCAACTTATACTGGGGAAACATGTAAGTCAAGATTTTATGATGGGTTTAGAACTTTAAATGGTTGTCTTAAGATATCAGGACTGGGCCAGCAAGAAGATTAATTTAGCTCTAACTGTCCTTGGAATATCTCATCGATGTCTGTTGAGCACAGGATCGTGTTGGAGTTCTTTGGGTCTTGTTTGGCCTTTTTCTGACTCTTAAATCAGATCTGGCTATGCAAGTTCACGGCACTGAGAAATGGTACACATTCTCAGCTTTCTAGTGAACTCTGCAGTAACCCAGCATGAAATGGGAGGTGACAGTACAGCAGGAAAAGGATGGTGTTAGAAAATGTATAGTTTGTCACATGGCAAGAAAGCTCATTGTTCATTGAAGGAATGAGTAGAAATAAGGATGTGAGGGATTACCATTGTTCTGTATCATTGGGGATCCTTTGGAGAGAAAACCAAAACACAATGATTGTTGAAAGTCAAAAAGATTTTCCTGCTACCACCCAAAGACCATATATAATCAATCATTAAAGGTAATGGGATTAGCATTCATTGGTCCATCACTTTGTTTTGTCTTTATCTCTTAACCCTCATCGAGTTAAAGATCGTAAAACTTTAGGCAAATGAGTTGCAATGTCATCAAAGATTAAATCATTAATATCTAAGTCATCCTGACTATTCAAGTCTTTCAATGTTCCTACAATAGCATCTTTTGGATGTCAAGATGAGATCTTTAGCAGTGCATTGACCAAAGGAGTTCCTGCTGCCACCAACGTTTACAAAAACAGATGGCTTTCAGAGAAACTCTGTGGCTTTTGCCACTGATCATTAATGGTACAGAAGCAGAAAGGATGAATTCTAACCTTTGACGAAGTAGTCCCTGTTGGGTCCAATGAGAGTGTTGTAGGGGTAACCATAGTACGCCAGTGTGTAGGGATCACACTGGTAAACGTAGCTCTGCTGAGTAGCCTCTGGAGTGGCAGGAGCCCCCTTGGAGGCCTTCTGTCTTGAGTACTGCTCTTTGTCAACCGGCTTGGCGAGTGTCACCTCGATGCAGGACCCTTCCACCTCTGTGCCATTGAGGTGGTCCATGGCCAGGACAGCATCGTCCCGGGAGTTAAAGTGGACGAAGGCGTAGTCGCGGATTTTCTTCACACGTTCAACACATCCAGGATTCCACTGGCTGAACACCTGGTTGACAGAGAAAATGGGTGATTGGTTGATAACAGTAAGCCAGTCAAAGCGTAATTAAACCAGTATACTGATCAGTCAGCCAGTCCTACCTGTCTGATTGTCTCCTCACTGGTCTCCATCATAAGATTTCTGACGTAGAGGATCTTCACTGTCTCCATCACGTCTTCGTCCACATCAATCTCCGGCTCAGCCCAGTCCACTGCAATCTGGTGGCCCCAAAGCTGAATGCGTCCGGGCATCAACTTCCTGCGAGCCATGGCGGCTGCACGATGCGACTCGTACTCTACAAAGGCAAAGCCTCGGTTCTTCATCTTGTCTGCAGCGCTGGCATAAACTATCACATCTAATACCCCTTCTGTCACCTTAGAGACCTCCTCCAGGATCTCCTCACGCTTTTTGGTCTTGGGGATGCCACCGATGAAAAGACGGCAGTTGTCCACGGAGGAGCAGACCCCCAGCAGCCGCCCGGGCCGCACCTCATAGTTGTTGAGCTCGCGCACAGCCCGCTTGGCCTCGTGTTTCTCTGTGTACATCACAAATGCGTATCCTCGGTTCTTCCCGTCAAAGTCCATCATCAGCCTCATCTCATAGATGCGTCCAACGGACTCGAAAACTGGGACCAGCTCATCCTCATAAACGTCCCGTGGGATCTTGCCCACAAAGATTTCACACCCTCGTGGTGGAGATGCACCATTCCAACCAGGAGGAGGGCCATATTTACGCTGGCCGTTTTCTTGGACCATAGTGTAGCCGGTGCGGTCCATTAAGGCCACCAGTGCAGCCTCATTGGGAGCACCCGCAACTCCCTCAGGGATGTTGATCTGTCCATGAAGAAGAGAGTGGTGGGAGGCACCAGAGGGTTTGGAGGAGGCAGCGTTATTGCTCATGGTCGAGGAGGAAGTAGGGTCTTCGGCTGTCATTCTGAGAAAACCATCCAATCAGATCTGGGGCCTGAGGAGCAAAAATAGGTTTCAGTCATCAAAGTACATTCAAGACCAGGAGCCGCCATTTAAAAACATCTGTAGCAACAAAAAGACCCATAAGATGGCTGATTTGCAGGCACAAACACACAAGATTACCCTCTGAACAAACAAACCAAAGCTCGTAATGAGACCTGGACAGAACAGTGAGAATACAGCATCTATAAATCCCCACATCACCTTCCCTGTCAGTGGTTTTACAACCTTGTTTTGTTGAGTTCTTCAGATCCCTTGCTGACCTCTGACCCCTATCAGAGAGAATAAAGGGCTGTAAACCCTGAAACCTGCAGCTCAAAGTTCACTGAGTACAACTGAGTCACATGCTCATTATATGTGTGTGTCAGAAGTAAGTTACTCAAGTTGGAGTTAAGCTACATGAGGAATTTTGTGTAAAATCTGACCCCACTGACTCCATACTGTGGCAAAAAGCTGTGCAAATTAATCTATCTCATTCTTGAACCTGTTGCCCATACACTCACCACAAGAGGGTGTCGGACTTCTCACCTCTGATCTTGAGTGTGTGTGGGTGCAGCTTTTTCTGTTTCTGTGTTTCTGTGTGTGCGCTACTTCATTAAGGGCTGCAGCCCTATAAAAGGAACAGAGAACAATCAGAAATCGGCTTGCCGAGCATAAACCTCTTACTCTGTTATTTTCCAACACTGCCAGCATTCAGAACGGAAAAATCCACAGCTTTTTAAATCCCCAAATCTCTGCGCTGCGTACAACACTGCCACAACCAATCACAGCAGACTACAACAGCAACCTCTTTTTTTTTATCGGGCTAAACGTCATGTAAGCAAACAGGCGAAATAAAAAACAACCACGTGCTAGTTAGGCAGGCAGTGTGTGTGTACATGTGTGTGCGTTTTTGTGCGTCACAAGATTGCCTGGACTTTGATGGAGATAGCTGAGGCAGTCAACAAAGGTAAAACACTACTAAGCCAAGCAACCATGGTAACGCACATTTGACTTGACCCAATATCTCACTCTCCCACACACACACACACACACACACACCTGTTCACTTGTTAGTCACCTGAGACTGGAGGGCTTAGAATTACCTGAAAACTAGCTCGCACCTAGTCCACAGAGGCAGGACAATTATGCAAATGTCAATTTGATGGGAGGGAAGGATGCTTTAAATATCATTAAAATGTTTAGCTGACATACCACATACATTTACATTATTGATTAATTCATTTGTTGTTTTGTACTGAAGATAGTTAGGTCAAAACAGGGACGAAGAGGAAAAAACAGCAACAAGAGTTGGGAAAGACAGGATGTTGTTTCCTCCTTCTATTTTTAGCCATTGCTGAATGCCGAGATGGGTCAAGATGACATTAGATTATAAAAAAAAATGCTCAGCAAATATGAAATGCTCTTAAAGGGAAATTCCCCTAATTTTGCACACACCTGTTTACAGGTCTCAGGGAGTTATAGTGCATGTGTGAAAATATAGTATAATAAGGCCTTTTGCAGCTCCAGAGGAAGCTGCATGTAGTCTCGTAAATCACCTCCAGTGATGTCACTCAGTGACAAGGTTGCATTGTGGGTAATGTAGGTACAAGGTTTTGAAAGTCTACTGGTCTAGCATTGCACCCCGATAACACTATGGGACTCATTATGGTCAGTTTAAAAACAAACGCAGTGAAAATCAATATAGTAGAACAAGAGATATCAATAATTTTCATTCCACACATTCTCTTCCTTTTCAAAACCTGGGACCCACATTATCCACAACGCAACGGCAACTGAATGACATCACTCGAGGCAATTTACCAGATTACATGCAACTGCCCTTGGCGCCACAAAAGGCTTTATATTACTTTTCCCACATACAGTATGCAGTAGTTCTCCAAAAGACCTGTAAACACTATGCTTTAATGTGTCAAATTGATGGCATTACCCTTTAATGGCACATTTAAAAAAAATAAAGCAGTTTTTCCAGTAGCCTGTGATATAAAACAACCTTAATGTTGCTTGTTTCTGTGTTGTTTTCCCTCTGCTTCCACAGCTCGACGTGCCCTCCCTCTGTTCCTTCTATTGTGTGAAGTGCTAACATGACTCCATCTCTTATCAGCCTTATCTCAACAGGCTGATGACAAAGGGAGGACAATATTCACTTTGGGAGTTCTGCTCGGTGATAAAAAGAAGCTATGTGAAACTGTGAGGTTGACACTCTGAATGACATACTCAGATCAGCCTAGGACTTGTTTTAAAAACCTCCCTTACTGGATATATGTGTGTTTAAAAAACGTGATTCTCGGCGAGGGCTAACCTACTTCCTGCTTTCGACCACTTGGAGATATTCCTAACTTCCTTAGTGCTGACCACTGTTGTGCAGAGGCTCAGGAAATCATAGCTCTCAGTGTCAGACGTGAAGCAAAAATCAGATGGTAGGAAGTGAGGAAGTACAAATACTACTTTGTTACTTTCTGAAATTAAAAATCTGCACTTTTTAGAAAGCTATGACCTTATACATGCGGCACGTACTCATGTGTTTGTATGTATGCAAATGTGTGTGTGTGTGTGAGTGAGATAGAAAGAGAGAGAGAGAGCAGGAAAACTAAGGCAGCAACAGGTAGATGATTAACCATGACGAACACAAATCACAGCCTTCTATCACAGAGGGCATAAAGATTTACAGATGACGCCTAGGTTATTAAGAAACCAGAGATTTAGACGTAAACGTTACGAGAGACATAATCTGCACTGCCACTTCGGACCCGGAGTTCACCTGGGTCAAAGGTTATGAACTCAGGAGGAAAGAGCTGGCTGGTTCGCACACTGCGAAGGAAGTTTAAGAGAAGGATTTCATTGGCTAACAGTGCCAACCAACTGGGTTAAAGTGTTCCAGTTATGGTTGCGGAGATTAGCCATTACATTGTGTTTATGATTGATAGAAGCACCTGATTCTCTACGTATTAACAGCATGTTATTGGGGGCTGAATTGTTTTATGAGCAGGCAGAAAGGCTTTCATACCATAAACGCAGATTGACGACTGCAGACAAATTCCATCTTTTTGCTCAAATAAACTAATGAGGCATGGCGTAGTTCCTCACGGCCAGAAAGAGGAAGAGCATTTCATTTCTTTGTTTCGCTGAACTGATGTTAAATCAACACAACTGTCAGGAGCATTTGCAGCTCTTATTCAGGGGTTTGTAAGCCAAAAGACCTCTCTTTGCTCCCAATTTAGTGGAGATTATGGAGCAAAGAAAACCCCAGTGTGTGTTAGGAACAATGCGCCTCTTAGTGTGCTGTTCGATCCCGAGTGACACTGATCCAGAGTGCTGAAGAAAACAGGCCCAAGGATGCCTCCATCTTAGCTGTAGGCACACACACGTGGACACGTGGAGGCGATCGACTCACAGCGTCTACCCAGCAGCCCCTAACAACAGGAGCACAAGGCAGCAGAAGGGGATCAATGAAACACCAAAGCCTCCAAACGCTCCAGTCCACATGTCTTGAACTCATAACACACAGTCAACAGATAACATTCGAGTGGCTGGGTCATGCACATACTATGCAAACCTGCCTTCAAATACAAAGAAAGAACATCTGAATAATAATCAAAATCCTGTCATTCAAGGTTGAAGAATCCTTACACAACCAAGACAGAGGGAGAGAGAGAGAGAGAGAGAGAGAGAGAGAGAGAGAGAGAGGGGGGAGAAGTGAGACTGAAACAAAGCAGAAATCTTGAGAAGGACACAGCAGCAGATGGGATGTTGGTGGAAAAGAGAAGAGGAAGGAGAAGCAGATAGTGGTCAGATGGGAGAATAGCTACCCCTGTTGCTTCACAGCGCTCCGCTGCTTGGCCGCCTGCTCTGGGAGTGTTAGTCCACCTCCATGAGAGACAGGTACAGCAGGGCACTGAGCACAGAGGCCAGCCTCCTTTACACACACATACTAACACACACACACACACACACACACACACACACACACACACACACACACACACAC
>CAEMYA010000178.1:990008-1004650 GCA_903131615.1 Diplodus sargus | reverse complement strand
CACACACTCACACACACACACACACACACACACACACACACACACACACACACACACACACACACCTTGCCTCTTGGCCTGCTGTCCAGACAACTAACCCATTGTGTGTAGCAACAGGTATGCAGAGACAAGCCTGTTTGAGAACAGGCAATTGGATGCTCTGTGCTAAAGGACAAGATCACATATTTTTCAAGTCCACACCAATAATACCAGCATGCTCGTGAGTGCATTAAAACAGTTATTAGTTTCTATCATAGTTCCACATGTCCATACTGACGATGAAAGTCCTCCAAAGGTGATTCTCATTCTGCATGTAAGTATTGTTTTAGGACACACTTTACAGCTGAAAGAGGAGGAGGAAGAAGTGAAACGAAGCATAATAACAGCATTAGCAAATAAGCAGGTTGAAGGACGGAGGAGGGAAGCGAGCAGGAGAGGAGGGGAGAGGATGGAGGGTTCAGCAGTGTCACCACACAGGGGGGTGGAGGGGTTACGCAGGGGTCGAAGGTTGAACGGCAGAAGGCGGGGGTGTCGGGAGAAGAGTGGAGGAGGAGGAGGGGGAGGGGGAGGAGGGGGAGGAGTGTTGATCCAGCCTTCACAGTGAGTGGATGTCACCTGTTTACACACTCAACAGTGTGCATCGCCACGCTCTCAGAGGAGAGACAGTTGCACAACGTCTCGTCTCCTCGGATCACTCTCGTTACAAAAACATCACTTACTCTCACTCTCACTCGGGCCTAGTTGTATCAACATGTGTAGATGATTCTGGAAGCTTTGAAGTATCCTCCAATATAATGGAGGTGAGTGGGATTCTATTTGCGGTGGTCAAATTACCAAAACACATTATCACTCGTCCTATTACTCTGGATGATCGGTCTAAACTTCATCACTGGAGCTACTTTCAACCGAAGAAAATGTCCCAATGAGAGCAGTTTAACGGAAAGGTCTGTCTACAAGAAGCGACATCAAAATAGTTATTATTTCCTTTAGCAATTACGGCGCATTTACCTCCAGTGTGACAGCTACCAGGCGGGTTGTTGAGTGGATTGATGCGTGTTCAGCTTGCAGGACTTTGATGTGGTTTAGGAAACAGTCACAGGGAAATGCTTTAGTTGCATGGAGTGAATTAAGTCAGCCAAAACCGTTTTCAGGCAACACAAATGTAACTTCTTGGAGATAGCGTTGGGTTTGTCCAAAGTAGGACTGACGTTGATCCCGTAAAGAAATGTTTGAACTGAATATCCAAGCAAAGAATTCCTGAGGTAAAAATCTCAAGATATATAGGAACCTGCATAAATTAGAGCCCGGTCCTCCGCCCTGGTCATCTTTTTGAAAATGACTTATGCTTGGATTCACCAAGTGAGGACCTCTTGTGGTCTTGTGGTGAGTGAATAATGATTAGTGAAGCAGCATGACGTTGCCATAAAGACACAAAACCGCTAATGGAGGAGGTTGGGGTTGGTGGTTTGGTCAACGAAGCGTGTGACTTTGACACAGGAGGCCGTTGTTTGCATCCCGCTTTCCACCATCAATCAATGTCCAGTAGTTTTGTTGCCCAAACCTTGGGCATCTGATATGAAAAGAGAGGTGACCAACAAGAAAACCAACAGCATCTGTCGTTTTAGCAAAAAGCGACGTTCTTACATTCAAGTGACAAAGATTACTAGTGGCTGTAGGGATTATGGGAAGTGTTGTCTGTTTATAGCAAAGGAATTAGCAGTTTGTTAAGAATTTATAGCCATAGATGTATAATAAGCACTGGGTATGGTGACTATTAAGTGCATTGACAATTGCCCGCCTGGCGCATTGACTTCCTGTGGTGCAGCCCACTGAGTATGTGCTGTATTTTTAATCTCATCATGCCTGCCACCCAGACAGCAACATGAACCAATCCCAATCCACGACACAAACACCTTGAGCGAGCTCGGACACGGCAAGGACACCATTCAGAAAACACTTTTCTGGGCTTTGTAAAAGTTTCACGAAGATTAAACCTCTTCGGTTGTATGAAAATATACAATGCAAAGTGTCCTGTGGTCTGTGGGACAAATGCTTTTTGGGCCACAGGGATATTTTTCAGCACAATACCATGAGTGACCACTGGGAAACTTGTGTGTCTTGCAGCGTCACCGTCTCCAGGTCTTATAATACATCGAGGTACGGAGCAACAAAATGCGCAGAGCCAGGAAGTCAAGGTGGTCAGCAAAAAAACCTCAACTCTCAAACTGCTGTTTGTTCTCCTGTTCATACCAATAATTCAAGTCGGATTCTTTTAACTAAGACTGTGGTTGTTCCGAATATGAAACTTTAATAAAACTAAACAAACCTGAACCGCTTTTAGAACAACACACAACAATGATTTATTTGTTCCTGAAGTGATTTTGAATATTTTTGGAAAGCACGGTCAAATAATACAACAATAGGCTTATATGAGTTGTTCTGGATGGGCGGGACGAACAAATTGGTTGTTTTTGATTTGAAAGACTTGTTGAGAGAGATGGATATGTTTTTGGGTAAACTGACCCTTTAACTTGAGGGGACAAAGGATAGGAGGGGGTAAGTTTACCTGATAAACACCCTGATCCTGTTTACGATGTTCTCCAACACATTGTTTGTATTTCCTTTCATCTTACTCCTCACCACAAAGCCTTAAATGTATCTTTGCTCTGTTTCAATCCAGAGTATCTGCTGATCAAAGCCTCATTTTGCCTCTTTGTGTTTGCTTTTGAAAGCAAATTAAGCATATAAAAAAAAATATTTTTGCTACATTTAACTCCATTTTTCTATCCGTATTTGTTAGCCTTATTTCCACCTGTGTCAACTCTCCTCTCGTCCTGCTGCAGTTCAGTGTTTAGTCCGATCGGAGCGGAGCTAAAGAGAGGGGTGGAGGGGAGGGCAGGTGATCGAGGGGAAGAATGTGGCCATTGTGCTTTCCAGGTATGTGTGTTTGTGACAAACAGACAGAAAGAGAGGGAGAGAGGAGAGGGAGGCTGATCAGATCTGGTTACAGGTGTTTCATAAACAACACAATATTGCTAACAGGTTCCCCTCTCTCTTTGTGTCAGCTGCGTTAGTCTCTCTCCTCCGCAGCTTTAGATTTCTGCCTCAGTGTCGGTGGATTAGGCTCACGGCTTTGTCACACACACACTATACCAAAATCTCTGCTTCCCCATTATGAGCATGAGATGATCATGTGACAGTCATGTGACCACGGCCTTATACTACGTGCGTATGTGACTGTGTGTACATATATTTGATGCCATCGAGGCGCTTCCTTATGCAATTTCCCATCAGGTTCCTGCTTCTGAAAATCAGTTTAACCTTCATCAGAACCCAAAAGAGATGTTTTATTTTCCTTCCTGTTGCCCTCCAGAGTTGTCTGTCTTCCTGAAACTAGATCGGACCCAAACACAATACCACTAAGGTCACACTAGAAAGAAAAACACAGGTCTAGATATAAATTCCTGTCTTGGATAACTGTTTGTCCCTTTTTGCATTTGTGGAATGTGATACAGTGGGTTGGGAGATAAGTATCATTCTGAAAAAACGGCTCACCTCTTGAACCGTCTTGCACAATCAGCAGCGAACCTAGCGACCGTCTGAGATACGGACAGACACACAGACGCGTCCATTTGAATAATCATATATGTACCATTTAACCGGTATCTATTTTTGGTTTTGTTTTTGCATGAGGCAGTTTGAAGAAGTCGTGTGTCATCACTCCATCAGGTCTGACCAGCACTTCAACACTCACACACCTCACACACACGCCTTAAACTCGTGGAGGCATTTACAGTATTCATAAGGAAGCCGCTCGCCACACACGCACACACACACGTACTGACAGGGAAGTGTATTTCAGGTGTCACTCTGCACCTCTCAGTTCTCTACAGGTGATTGTCAGGGAAACAGAAAGTTAGCAAGCAAAACTTCTCTCACATCACATCTGAAAATGATCTGCTAAATTCTTTTAGAGCTACATAAATGAAAAACTTCTCATACAACCTGTTTTTTTCTAAGAGCTAAGAGCTTCACAGTTCAACACATCTTTAGAGACACAAAAGAACATCTCCCAGTGATGAAATGTTTCAAATACATCTACACAAGTACTGTCCTGAAGAACACTGTTGACGTACTTTTCTATCTACTATTTTCTGCTACATTATATTTCCTCTCCGCCACATTTTGGAGGCAAATCTTGTACTACATTTAATTGAAAACTTGAGTTACTAAAACTGATTACATCGTCCATAAGAGCCATTTTAATAAATTGATTTTATCGACAGTCGAATAAGAAACATGCTTATTCTGACAATCAGAAATAATGTTTGTCCGATCTCATAAGCATCCAGGCCAATAGTCAGGCAACCTATAGTACACAGTGTTTACATACATGTAAATGTATTTGTAATGTACTTTTACTTTACTTAAGTACATCTACTGACTGAAAATTACTTAACTTTTGATACTTACGTAATTCAATATCAGATACTTATGTATTTGTATGGTTCACTTTCACTTTTACCTAAGTAATACTGAAACACTACCATTCATTTAAAGTGTGACTTTTGAGTCCCTTTTACAACACTGACATCTTTCTAACATAACAGTTCCCCAAACTACAGTTTAAGAAATTACATGTTTATAAATCTGATTATATAAAAATTGGGATGGTGCAAATTAGAGTGTCGAGAAAGACGACTGTTCTTCAAGGGATCAGTTGAACTTTTACACACAAGTTATAAATACTGCAACTGTCCACAAATGTACAGTAAACTATATGACACACAGTATGTTCAGGCACGTGGGCACACACACACAATCATTCGTACACGACTAAGTCTCGTTTGTACAACAACAGGACACCCAAGGCTAACCCTGGCGCCCTGTTCGACCAGTTTCTGAAAAACACACACACACGCACACACAACAACTCAACAAGACAGCAACTGATCATACACACACAACCCCACACAAATAAACATCGAGTCCCTGTTCCATAACCTTGTAGTGAAGGTTATAGCAGTCAGCTGGGTCAGTGTGAACACTGGACCAGCTGAAGAAATGTCCTTCCAGATACCCACTGTGTGTGTGTGTGTGTGTGTGTGTGTGTGTGTGTGTGTGTGTGTGTGTGTGGGTGTGTGTGCGCGTGTAGTCATCCAGGTGAAAAAATAAACACCATGACCCTTCATTAAAAACTTAAAGCAGAACTATTAAGATCAAAACTAGACAGAAAGGAAAGAAGAGGAGACACATGACAAGTTCCTGGCCAACCTGTAGGATGATGGGACGTGTAGTCACTGCGTCGCTGTTGGTTCTTCTGCCGCCGTTCAAAAGCAACGATCCAGCTTGTCACTTTCTCATCCTCTCTTCCCTCTTCCTCTCCTCCTCTGCGCTGTGTGTCAGGTTCTCTCCGGCCCCTCGTTCGCTGTCAAGGCGTCTCCTGTCTTCAATGACAGGTCGCCGAATGCACAATCAGAAAAGATCTCATGCACATCTAACAAACACACACTGAGAGAGAGAGAGAGACAGAGAGACAGAGGACAAGTCAGAGTTTCTGTTCTCCTTTTGGTGTTTTTTTGGATTCTGACTCAGATCCTCTCTGTTTGTCCTCTCCTCTGCTTCCAGTCACGACAGCGCTCGTAGACGCAACAGCGGGAGACAAGAGAAGAAAGAGAGAGAGAGAGAGAGAGAGAGAGAGGAGGGGAGCACACAAGGTCTCGAGGTGGAGGAGAGAGGAGAGAGAGGAAAGGAGTAAGAGAGAGAAGGAGGGAGGAAGGGAGGGAGGGAGGGAGGAAGAGATGGAGGGAGGAATGGCAGTGGTAATTAGTGAGTCTGTACCTGACTCTCACTGACATAAGCCCCACATTCCTCAGAAGTGAGGACGGGGGGGAGAGGCGAGGGAGGGGAGAAGAAAAGAAAAAAGGTCTGAACACACACACCAACACACTAATGATCCCAGAGAGCACCCTCTCCACCCGAAAACAAACAAAAACCTGTCCTCCTTACAGCACAACATAACTGGGTGCGACGTCGCGCGGGTCAAGGTTGCATGATGTCGAGTGAAGGTGCTGCTCGGCGTCCGTCACCTCCAGATACTTCCTCGCGTGTGTTTAGTCTTTTCTCTTCACTCTCCCCTCTTGTCTCTCTGACTCTCTCTCTCTTTCGGTCTGTGTTTGGTGTACACACTGCCTGCTCCTGAAACTCACCAAACCAGAATCTGACTGCCCAGATCCCCAACACACCTCCCTCCACTCCCTCCCTCCTATCATTCCGGATGGGAAATGCTATCCTCCTGTGGCCCTGGCCAATCTATGTGTGTGTGTGTTGGTGTGTGTGTGTGTGTGTGTGTGTCTGTGTGTGTGTGTGTGTCTGCTCACGCACAAACAGCCAGACCTGAATCATTTCAGCCACAGCAGCATTCCTCTAAAGGAGTTTCCTGCACACCTAAGTTCAAAAACTCACACACCACATGATCGCGCACCTCCACCGCACGTTCATTAGCGACAAGCGTGCACACAAACAGGCTGACCTTTCTTTCCTCATTCAGAAATATCTACACCCCTGATGTCACGATGACATGCTGTCTTCATGCTACAGCGTTCACCCCCTCTTGACGTAGGTAGATCCCGCTGTAATGACAACTCTCAGTAATAACAACCCGCTCAGATTTCCTGTGTTTAACTGTCAGCGTGAGGATGAAACTGGGGGAAACGTGAGACTTGAGATGTCTAGCTGAGTTTCTCACCTTTGTTACAGACGTTATTCCCCAAACTCCCAAACTTCAACTGAAAGTAAAACAGTGACTGGTTGAACTGCTTCTTCTTCTTCTTCTTTTAATTGTAATCCCTCACATTTCTTGTCCTTTTTCCTCTTCCCACCCACTCTTTATTCTCTTTCAGTTTTGCTTGTTAGATCATGTAGAGCAGTTTCAACACACCAGACCTCCTTTCCTCATTCAGCATCGTGTGTGTGTGTGTGTGTGTGTGTGTGTGTGTGTGTGTGGTGTGTCTGTGTGTGTTCGCTTACCTGAACTCCTTGCACTTCCTTCTTCCTGGTCTCAGGTGTGCGACGAGCGCAATGTCTTTGGAACAACCAGTTGAATGAGACACATAGAGAGACAGAGAGAGAAAGAGAGAGAGAGAGAGAGCTGATGTGAACAGTGTGGTCAGCCAACTGACAGGCTGAGGACAGAAGAGAGAAGTGAGGAAGCTGGATTTCTGTTTAGAGTAACAACACACACACACACACACACACNGAGTGTGTGTGTGTGTGTGTGTGTGTGTGTGTGTGTGTGTGTGTGTGTGTGTGTATAGGAAACTGAGATTGAGTCAGACGTGCTCACACAGAGAAATAACGTTTCAACACAGCGGCTGAACTCTGGCTGGGAGGAGACCAGGGGCCGTTGGACGTGTTGCTCAATACTTTTCACTTTAATGCTTACTTAACAGAACACAAGGATTAAGTGTGTAAATACAAAAGCACAAATGATACAGAGTTAAGTTTTAATAACTGCAGCGCTGATCTGTAGCCGTGTGTTGAAAAAGACACGTGTTCTTACTTCACTATCGCAGGTGTGAGCGGCGAGGTGGTTTATTTATCATCGCTTGGTTGTATAGTAGTGACAGTGTGTAGGCAGGTCTCACTTCATTTTCTGTTTCAGTTCATTAACTACAATTTACATTTACTCATCTGACGATTATCTAAAATACACTTAAGGATTTGAGACTGCCAGCTGTGTTTTTCCACCATAAATAATTACTCAGTCAGTTTTTTACAGTATGAAACTCCACTTGCAGAGACTTGCTCAAGTGAGATAATCCATCGCGGTAAAGACTCTGACTTCTATCAATATACCTGATGGCTGCATGTTTATACAGTGCAGGCTGTTGAAAGTCATTGCACAGTCCACAAAATTACTAGTGGCAATAAAATAACTTTGGCATGAGACAAGTCAAAGACTATGGCATCCTTTAAAAAACAGCTGCCAGCAATGTGAAGAATTACTATTAATTACTGTGGTATCAAATTTACATCAGAAGAGGTATTTTATGCCAAAACAAACTAAACAAACAAACTCTCTTTATTTTCTTGGCTGAATAAACTGAATAATCAAACAGACCTTAACGGACAACACAATTTCATGCTGTACAACTTTGTTTGTATTTGGCGGACCCCGCCACCTTTCTAGCTCCACATGATGTTCTGAGACCATATTTTGCCCTGAGAACAGCATGTTTATTCAGTTATTTGAATTATTTGACTTTGAACTTGATTATGAGTTTTTTAATGACCCTATTAATATTGTAAATGTTAAAAATTATCAGTTTAAACTCCAAAACTACAAGGGGAAACAAACTAGACTGTGCTGGTGAGCTTTAATTCGTTCAAGTCGAAGTGTGTTGTCAGGTTTGCCAAGAGGGAAACTTGAGGTTGTATTTTTCTGTTTAGTAATAAAAAAAGTAGACTATTTCTTGACATTTTGTAAGTTTTTCTTATGAGTCTTACCAACTAACTCACTCACTGAATTAAATCTCCCAGCTGAAGCTAGTAGGGCTCTCCACAGTGGTTGTTAGGAGACAGGACAAGCTGGGGCTAGCTGGTTAGCATGCTAACTTGCGCAGACATCTCTGTGACACAGGTCTTTTACATGGTCAACAATTGCTTGTTATTTTTTACATTCTGTTGATACTGTTAGTTGTTTTTTTAATTCTTAAATAAAAAAATGTGGCCATGTCTTTCAAATAGCTTCTTTAATCTTCACACTAACCTTGTAGCTAACATTTTATCTGACAGTAAGTTAGCTAAACAGAGTCGTTGATGACGTACCTTTCTTCATGGGTTTTGTGGGAGTTGAATGTCGTGAATGTCTGAGTTTTGAGCTGCAGACCGTGTAAGCCCCTGCACTCTTGTTGCTGTAATTAACAGCAACATCCTTGAATCCAAATGTCATTATTTTTGGACTAGGCCCCCCATAATGGCGAATTTACTGATTGGCTTCGCTGGTCTGCTGTGTCCTGTTAGGTTGCCAGGTTTGTGCAGAAAAAGCAAATATTAGATTTTTAAAATAGCAAAGTCCTGCTTTTTATACTGCAAGGTGTCATCTGCTCTGTCACAAGTAAATTGTTTTTGACTACCAATTGTGCAAATTGTATTTTATATTTTTGTATTTTGATTTCTTATTATATTCTTTATTATATATAAAACATATCCAACTTTTTATCTCCTTTGCAATAGCTTTAAATGAAAGCCCCTCTATATAAGAAGGCCGAGCTCTCGAATATGTATATTGGGGTTGTGAAGAGTTGTTTCTATTTGTGTTTAAATGAAATGAATCACACATCTGTATGACTAAAATGTACTTAGTAAAAAACACTTAACTCATTGTTAAATGTTGAAGAATATCAAGTCCTTTCAAGTCATCTGCACGTCTAGGTCAAGTCTGAAGTCATGAATACCAAGTCAAAAATCAGATCCAGTCTTTAATCAGTGTTAGTCCTGAAAGCATCAAGTCCTCGAGTCCCCGACCTCTGCCGTCTTCTCTATCTCTTTATAAGAGAGAGAGAGAAAAAATATCTCACCATTCCTTCAACAGATGCAGAAATCATGACCAAAACTAATTTTAAAAAACAGGGAAATTTGTAATAAACTTGAATTATCCTTTAATTATGGCTTCACGGATGTTTAGTTTACATACACACAGAGAGAGACTCTGAGATGTGCACATGCAGCCTTTTCACAGGGTGTAAACAAAAGCAAACTCTTCCCACAATAAGCAGCTCAGACCCTGCCCTGGTTGCCACACAAAAGACGGAGAGACCTGAGACACAGAGAGCAGAGATTCCCAGGAACACACTCCGCCGCTACTCTAAAACGCCCGACAAAGCCACACAAAGAGACGGGGGGAAGTGTATCTATTCACCTGCAACAAGTGGGCCCGATCAAGCCATCACACCAGAAAAACAGAGAAGAGGAAAACTGTGATCATATTTCTATTGTATGTGCTGGTGAACTGGATTTATGATGTCAAATTGTATCAAGTGACGTGGCCTTGATGTGGATCTTGTTCTTGTTAGTCTGCTGTTACTTTCCTCGCTGTTTCTCTTTCTCCGCTGCTCTCTCCCCGTGTCTCTCTTTCTCTTCCGTTACATAAATAATAAGATCGCTGACAAATTTGGCTGTGATGTAGCGGCGACGTCCAGTTCTGACCTTGTATTTTACACAAAAGCAGCATTCCCAACGGTTAAAGTGTGTGTGTGTGTGTGTGTGTGTGTGTGTGTGTGTGTGTGTGTCTAATAGATTCTAATTGGCTCTTGATGAGTGAGAGAGATCAAATCCAACTTGATGAGCGCCACTAAATCTGTCTAAAAGTATGTGGACACCCACATCCATGTACTGATCTGGGGCTGTTTTTACTTGACAGTTAAAAGGGGCTCTCTGTAATCACATTTAATTGGCCATATGTGAGCAGATTGTAACGTGACGGGAAAAATTAGACCACCCTTGTCTCTCGCGGTTGCCTATAAAAGTGTGGATGATTTGTTGAAGTTGTTTAATGCTGCTGGACTGTGGATTTCTTTGCGATGGACTCGGGGTCGTGACTTTATGCACGCCTGGTCTCAGTCCACCAACAGAGGGCAGCAGTAGCTAACGTTTAAGTTTAGAAAAGGAGTCCGCTAACATAAACTAGCAACACAGAAGTTCCACAGGGGCCAAAAATGGGTTGGTACATGCCAGCAAGTAAACACTATAAGACATCAGGTAAGAGAGAAACAAAGAGCGAAACCCAGCACACAAGAAAATAAAAAGAAAACCTGTCTCAAGAGGTTCTTGACTGTGCCTTAACTTCAAACAGACACTATTCACTATTCACATAGATTCGAGGCTGTGGTGATACACCAATATTGACGATAATTGGGATATCTAAAGATGAAATACTGATATTTTGCCAATAATCCACATATGCTTATATCGTGCATTGCAACGTATCGTATCGCAACGTATCGTATCGCAACGTATCATATCGCAACGTATCGTGTCGCATCGCAACGTGTCGCATCACAACGTATTGTATCGCAACGTATCGTATCGCAACGTATCGCATCGAATCGTATTGCAACATATCGCAACGTATTGTATCGTATCATATCGTATCGTATCGTATCGTATCGTATCGTATTGATAATACATTGGCTGTGCGATCAATTTAGCTTGTTTCCGTTCTTGTTTTGCCTCAGTAAGTTGGCAGTAATGCACCTTAGCCTTCTGGGTTCCCAAGTGTGGAAACTGTCATGGCATAATTTTAAAGGCCATGGGTTGGGGATGAGATGTTCCACAATCACATAAGGGTGTAATGTTGGGCTGTCCACTGCTTTTGGCCACATATTACTCCCAACCTGACCCATTTTCCTGTAGTATATCAAGGAAAGGTCACTGAAGTAGACAACAAACACACACCCGTACGGCATATATGAAACAAAAGTGTGAACACTGAATGTGATCAAGTCTGAAGGTAAACAGACTAAAGGCAGAGAAGAAACTCCTCCCAGCTTCCCGTAAAGATTAGACCTTTATTGAGAAAATTCCAGGTCGGCTTATGGCCGCACGACCCGCCGTCTCCAACCGGGCCGATTATTGAATACACACACAAACACACCCACACACACAGACTCACACACAAACACAAGGCATGGGGAGCAACTGGAGGCCTGTTGTGAGGCGACATTGATGACGCGTGTTGGATGGGATAATCTCTCCAGCTGTACTCTCACTCCTGTGGAGAAGTGAGGCTCATTTGGGCCCCAAAAAGCTTCGAGGTTTTTCCACACAATGAAACAAAGAAAAAACCTCCTGCTCTCTTTTTCTCTGGCAAGATCTGTGCTGTACCAAACACTAGTGAAGTACAAAAATCGACTTTGTGATACCCTTCACGGTCCATTACTGCTTGGTTCACCTCAGCTTGTGTGGCTGCTGGAGTTCAGCCTGCATCCTGTTCGTGCAGCACAAAGGCTGATATGAAGAGTCAGGTTCATACATTCTTAATGCTCGAGTACTCAGATCAAGTTAGAGGACAGAGAGTGGCTTTGAAATGGGTCACATGCTGCAGGAAGAAGGCTGCATTGTGTCTCTGACATACGCCAGTGAAATGTCTCCCTCTGCTGGTGGACACAGACATTACTACGCTTTGACTTGTGGCCTCAATGTAAAAAGATCCCCACTGAGTTTTCAAGGGTAGCTTCACCAACTTCACCAAATGTGCCGCCTTCATTATCAACAATGCAACTTAGCCATTGCGTGACACCAGCGGAGGCAATTTATCAGATTAGATGCAGCTTCCTCTGGAGCCACAAAAGGCTTTCTACTAAATGTTCTCCAAAGAGCATAAACACATTTTAAATCACTCATATTACGCTAGTTTTCAGGCTAATAGTGTTATTTTTGGTTATTACTAAGATAGATTTACTTGCTTTAATGGTCAAAACACGTTTTCTCAGTGCTGCAGCAGCTCTGAAACGCTCCTCCTCCTGAATACCCACTCTGCTCTGATTGGTCAGCTCACGCACGCCTGACCCAGCTCCGTTAACAACAACAGAGCAGCAGTGGTTAATCAATTCTTACATGCCAAACTTGCCGCGAGGCATTAGAAGAGGATGGAAAGATGTCCATGTGTTTCTCATATACAGCTATTTTAAACAAAAATGTGTTTTGTTTTCAGCTTGGATTTATGTTTAGGATGATTGTGGATTGAGCGTTTAGTCTCATGGCTAAAGAGAAAAACTTTATTCAGAGGAGAAAAGACACAATATGTCGAGCAGGAGGCCACAAATAAGAGCTGATTTAGCCCTTTTTGAGCTCCAAAGAGAGTTGTTATGATCAAACAGAGGATGAACGTCCAAATTTGAGACTTTCTCCGTTAGACTCATAATGTGAAGAGCTTCCAGGATGTTGAAGATGTTATTTTCTTAATATTTTCTGATTCTCTAACCCACTGACCTGCCAGATGACACAAAGTACTACAGTTTCAAAACGTTTCGAAAACAAAAAACAGATCCAACCGTCAGCACTGTTGTGGCATGCCAGATGACATTACCTTCATGACATGTAACAACAGTGAAAGGTTAACTTACTCAGAGCAAGTTCCCTCTTGCAGTACTTGGCTAAAACAACAAACGCTGTGTACAGTGGGAACCAGTAGTGCAGTTTCACTCGATCACTTTTATTTTCTTTGATCGCATGAGGGAATTACACACTGCACTGTGGTGACTGGATAAAGTTTTGCAGTCACTGTTTCACTATAATCTGTGATGTTCTTATCATAACTGCTGATTAATGTGTTTATTGGGTTTTAATGCTGTTGTTCTTTGTGGTTGAGCACATTAATTACTTTACAACTGTTGGGTTGTTAAGGCAGTAATACATCATATTATATTATATCACCAAATATATGTGGCGTTGCTGTCCTGTGATCGCTGTATCTCTAAAAGGACAAGCTCAGGAGAACAGCCCCGTTTTCAGATGTGTGAGGATGCATTTCCAACTAATCCAGAGTGTTTTTTATTTTATTTTATCCCTTGACTGAAAATGTAATTCTTCAGTTTTATCAGAAAAAGTCTGAAAAGTGACTAAAGCTGTCAGACAAATGGATGAATTGTTTTAAAAGACTCTTCAAGACGTCTCTGAGATGCAGTGGATTGAAAGTGTCTGACAGGGGTTAGTATCACTGTTGGGGCATCTTAAAGGGACAAGTTGTCGCAAAAGTGAAATTTCAGCCTATATCTTCTCACCCCCACGGTGATGGAAAGTCAGTGGTGAAGCTTTGTAGTCCACAAAAGATTTCTGGAGCTTCACAGTAAAACTGTGTTGCAGCATTCTGCTAAACCACTCAAGTGGATGGGGGCCAGTTTTAAAACATAAAAAAAAAAAAAAATCCATTGGCATTACGTGAGCAGATAAGAGCTGAATTTTCATTTATGGGTGAACTTCTCCTTTAACCATCACTTGACTGATATGTAAATGTTTCTATCTTTTCTTTTTAACTTTATCCACGGTGATATGTTGTGGTTTCTTTCTTGTGTCAGATGTACTTATTGTAAGTTGCTTTGGACAAAAGCGCCTGCTAAATGCCCTAAATGTAAACATAAATGTAAATGTAAATGTAAATGTAAATGTAAGGGACTGCAGTGTCCAGCAGGGGGCAGTCTCAATCAGCTCTGTCTGTCTGATGCCTCTCTGCTGACACTCATGAGGAGACAGTAGTATGAATAAAGTTCACAAGTCGGACTGGTCAGACGTGATACTGTTTACTGACATGTATCGCATGCTATTTAATGTGTATGCCGACAAAACACACACACGCACACACACACACACACACACACACACACATGCTCACACGCACGCAGCTTTTCTTTAATCACAGCAGATAATTAATTGATCTATTTATCTCCAAGAAAGAGCATCAAAACATCGATTTGCCTGTTATAAAGTCTTTCAAAAGCTCTCCTCTAAATGTAAAAGTTGACTTATTTCAGACTGTCTTGTTTGTTACTGTATATCTGCCACATGGGGGGAAAAGCCCACTTCATTATCATATTGTTGCCATGGTATTTCAAACTCAGGACCTGCTCCAGAACAAAAGCAGG